>JAZHYW010015576.1:0-252447 GCA_037355805.1 Ixodes ricinus
TAAAGAGTAAAGTGGGAGCTCCTCCCACCCCTTTCCACTTCAGTAGAGCGAGCGCTGGAGAGGAGGCGACACCCTCTCCGGCGTTCGCTTCGCCGAAGGGGAGAGAGGTGGGAGGAGCTTCCACTTTACTCTTTACCTGTCACCAACTACAGAGGAAATTTTGCGAAAATGTCCCCTTAAATGGGAGGGGAGCAGGAGAGGAGGAGGGGAGGTACGGAAGGGAGGAGGGGCATACCTTTCTCTCTGTACCCTCCCCTCCTCCTCCTCAGGAGCTGCGCTCTAATTCGGCATTGCAGGGAATTGTAAACGCCTTTAATTTTTTCCATGCTCGTTCGTCTCTTTTTATTATTTAATTCGGCTGAATTGAATGAATTACTCAATTAAATTTCATCGACGTTTGAACAATTGAATCACCTTTCATAGCCTTTCCTAATCTCCCATAAATTCAGGTGTTTCTGTTATCCCCCTCTACACTCCCGTGCTCTATTTGTGTTCTTTGTGTGTACTGTCTGCACCGCCAACAACCTCCATTGCTTGCTCCTTAGAGTCACATCCTTCACGGGCTTGCTCAACTCCTCGCACATCACGAATCATCACATTAGAATGATGGCCACGACGCAGTTACTATGACGGTAACCCGGGCTTCCACCAAAACAGAAACGAATACACATTCCCGACCTAGGACTCTGATTGCGTTGGAGCGCGATGGTGTCAGAAAGGTAATGTATATGATTTCAGAATCCGCCAAGTGATCACCCTGGTCTTGACATCCTCACAAATGTACGACAAAATGGTTCTAGGAACATGAGTTGGTAGGTAAATAATTTGAGTTTCCTGCTTTGCTTGAAGTCCGAGCTTGCTAAGCTCTCAGCAGGCCGCCTCGAAGTGTCAAACACAAAGTTGGGGCCGAATTTTATGGAGCGCGTCGATTAGACTATTGCGACAATGACGCCACGCTTTTGTGTTTGGCTTCGAGCCCAAAAGCGCGAAACGCGTATCTGCGCCTTTCGCGAACTTTCGGCTCTAACTTTATGCTTGGAAAGCCTAGGGACCCTAAGGTTAACCATCTTTATCTTGGATATTTGTGATTGTCCCTCCCTTCTTCCACTCGCTCTGGGATTTGTTTTTGTCAGTCAAAATCACCCCGTCTGGAGTTCCGTTTTAGTATAATTCTTTACCTATGTCAAAGCTCGGGGAAAAAAAGTGAGCCACCCCTCTCCCCTTCCCCGCTTTATGTGCTGATAGATTTTGTGTGAACAATAATTCACAACGGGCAAAATGAAAGTATATAAAGAACAAAAAAAAAGATATCACGGATTTAGCTCAACGGCATACGGTTATGATAAAAAGAAACCGCAGACCTTCCTTCCCCTTTTAATTCTGCAGGTCTTTCTCGCGGCATCGATTATCCAGTACTGCATGCACATATTGGTTGCCATACAAACATAACAAAGCGAGCAATGCTTCATGACTTAATACAAAATATCCTAGGCACGAACAGTCACATCTTCCCCAATGGTATTTTGTATATGTCCTGCTTAATGTATCTTGCTAGTGATCGACGTAATACTGGGTCTAATTTTATTCCGAAATCCGCGTGTTAACGAGTCCATTAACATGTCCCAACCATCCAAACTTTCGGCGATCCACTTTCATATTTTTTTGTTTGGATTTTACCTAGCCTTCATTGTTCCCATGCCTGGAAAAGTAGCGGCTTAGAAGGCATTAGATAATACAGGCGCAGCAGTGGCCTACATTTTAAATAAAAGTTAAATATTTATTGAAAATCGCGATGTACCTATCGAAACCTTTATCGCACAGCGTTGTACGCTACAACTCTTAACCAGTGCTAAAGTTCGCTTAAAAATATCAAAAGAATAATCTTTTTTAATCTTGTTACCATTGACAGGAAACAGAAAAGAAAAACGTAATGGCATGCATATTTATGGAGAGTAAAGTCAGGGATGACCTGAACAAACTAGGAGATAATTTTTGAGGAATTAATGTTTGAACTTTCTGTGCTTCCCGGGTATTTGGGGCAAACAACCACATGCCCGTGCGAAGGATCGCGCGAGGGAAAATCCTTTAGCAAGTCGCAATTCGTTTGAATGCGGAGTTTAATCATGAATACGAAATATAAAGCAGTCAGAGAGTAATTGTCACACACGGCTCGGGCGTGTCGCAAATATTGAAAAGTTAACTTATAAAATGATTGACAAAACGTAATCTGAGTGTCTTAAAATTTGAATCGCGTGGCACCATCCACACTAAAATGAGCCATCAAATGCATGTCATGCTTACAATTCTTGCATATTCGGAGTTTGGCCTTGGCTCTTCTATTTATGCGGACCTAACTGACCTAGACTAGTTCATGAAGGGATAGAAAGAAAGAAAAATAAAAGAAGGGACAAGACGAAAAGCCTTAAAAACAAGAATGTTTGATTCTAGAGGTTGAGTTTTAGGTTCCAGCTCTATATGTTCCGTGGTATTCATTTGGCGCCTCGTTGGAATGTTCAAACTGTTGATTCCAGAAAAACAAGCTTTTCCACATTATTAGAGCGTCAAATCTAGCGACAAAAACAAGAAACTTACCACATAGCAAAAACGATTTAGGTCTAGGGTATCCTTACAAAAGCATGACGTTGTCTGTCACACAAAATATTTAGGCATTCAGTCCACAAAAGCACCAATTCTGGCTGGAAACAATACGACACAAGTGCTAGGAATTTCCGATGGGAAGTAACAGTGGTCGCACATCGACCGAAGTTAAGCCGGCTCGCCCATTAACGCGTGGAATGTGCGACACCTTCCAAGTAAACCTATACGCACTCCCAAAACTACGGCAGGCAGCAACATTCCTGCTCAGAGCCAACAAAATGCTCGCAAGTTTACGTACGTAATACACTGTTCAGCGCCCACGAACTATGGCGACGCGGAATGGTGCTCGCATCTTTGTCCCTCGGCATGCACGCAATGCTTTGCGCGTAATCACCAAAAAACCGAGATTATTGCCAAAGAGTGGCCAAACCTAACTTCTACTCATGAGATCGCTTTGCTGATGTCAACTAGGAAAGAACTCAACAACGCTGCCTTTTCGCGTTCTTGCGAAAAGCAAAAGAGCTTGGAAAGAGGTGATCCGCGTCAGATCGGGTCGCTCGCACGTAGTTTTCTGTGTGCCGTTGATGCCTCACGCCTTTTTTGTTGTATTGAGTTGTGTTGGGTATTTTCAGTTTTCTTACTTTCAATACTTCTTATTGCGATAGCTTAAACAACACTTATAATCCCGAGAACTGAATACAATTGCGAAGGGTGCCCCAATTAATATAATTTCAAAGATTAAAAACAAAATTAAAATAAATATGTAAAGCATAGCCAAGTAGCAAACCCTAAATAGGAACATTGTGAGCATTTCAACGATTGGTGATTTTATATTTTCAGGATGGTCAACAATCTGTTAAACAATTTTAATCTGGGGCACATCAAGTGGTCCCCTCAACCTCACAGTAAAAACCAAGATCACCAGGGGTAAGCTTGCAAGCCGTAACCCCTGCTTTGTTTACCAATTTTATTATGTTTTTTTCTACTCACAACGCAATAAATAATTTATTGCCCGAAGTATACCAAACAAAACGCCACGTTTTTACGTCAGAATTTAGGGTCTCCAGAACGCACGATCTCCCAAACAGCTATTGGCAACTTCTGCAAACTCAACGGCCCCTAGCGCCTATATCACGAAGCTGTCGCGGCAGGTTCGCTGGCCCACGTTTTTAGGCTGATCAAATATTCACAGCGCCTGGAGGTCTACACATATAGCCATGAAAGTAGGTTCAACAACTTTCGATAAGAACCGCCAACAGGAGTAAAAGCAAAACAGTTACATCAGAAACTTAACATTCTAGAAACATAGGTCTGCAAAGAAATATCAGTAGGAGTCAGTTGAAAAAAAAAATAATAATAAACTCTGCAAATTCCTAAGAGATTGAGTTTAAGGTATACTTGCAAAATTCTTCTAGATGCTCTTAACAAAACCAATATCCAGCACTCGTGATTTTTACTAAACATATCCTGCTTCGTGTACGTCGATTTGCATCTTCAAAAACACCTCACAATCTCTCTTCAAGCATGAAGAAAACGACGTATGAATGAATGCGCATTTCCCATAAGATAGATCGCCTAAATCCTAAACCAGCAACTTCTAATGAAAAAGAAACAACAAGAACGAATATCTCATCTGCATATTCAATTTACCATCCCGTTCGCACATTTACCCAAAAGGAAACACACGAGTCACTTGGAGAGTAGCCTTTGTTCTTTTTTTTTTTAATGACATGATACGTGGTACAAAGTCCAAAGCGGGCCGTTTAACTAATGTGATCAAATATAGTAGAATGAAAAATAAATGAATACATAGATATGGCCATTGCTATACCATGACATCCGAAAAACTAGCTGGCATCCCATTCTCTCGGTCCATGCGAAATGCAGAGGAAGAGATTTGGAAACTACGTCAGCGTTTGCGGCGGTGATTTACGACCAGTTGCGGCGTCGAGTCTCTGATGCTGGCGAACTGCAATTACTCGTCCCACCCCGCTGACACGTACAGAGCTCAATCTTGAAACCTCGGATTCGCGCCGGATCGCTAACAATCTGCCGGGAACGGTCGTGCTAATTTTGACTTAACATTGGGGTTTGGTATAGTATCAGATTATTTTCCTTTCTTGTTTCAGAGTGTCCGGCGGCCGCAATTTGTTCTCGCCCGTTAGAGCTCGCCGGACGCTCGAAATCATAGCGCACGGGATAAGTAACGAGTACGTGAGAAGCACGGTCGGCGCGCCCCTTTTCCCGATGCCCGTTGGTTAGAGAGGACGCGTCTCAGCGGGCGATGCTATCGTCTCGTCCTTGAGACTTGAAGCGCGTGAATGAAGTACGCATATTTGATACGGAAAGAAGCGTCCTCTATAAACGTCTACACCGACGGCGGTCAGTTCGCCCTTTACATATGACCGCCTGTCCCCATGTGTACGCTATTTATTTGTGATATGGTGCGACATGATCACGTTCTGTTATCATGTCCGTCTAGCTCATGTCTAGGTCAATGTGGTAAGGATAGAAATAAATTTCACAACAATTATAGGTCTCCACTAGCAAGTCACATCCGCAGGAGCAGCGTCGCGCTCTGAGCTTCCTAATAACTCGACGATTTAGTCTGAGGTTTAATTCGAACAAAGCATGCTTATGACTCTAATTTTCTTGCAAAATATAATTAAAACTAAATATGACCAAAAGTAAGTGTAGCTGAAAGAAAAATATAAAAATAGCACAATGAACAGTTTGTCTGCAATCTTCCAGTCTTCAATCTTGACCCGTGTGGACGAAGTGTAATGGGGAGAGAAAATTGAGCAAAGAGTGGAGGAGATTGTAAGAAAGAAGATAAATTGAATTTTAATGTCGGCGGGGCAAGCTTTGTGCAAGAATACACCAAAAATATTGATAAAACGCCAAATTGGTTTTGAAAGTGAAATCTACATGGAATTAACTTTTTTGAGAGTGCAAAAAAATAATGCGTATATTATATCATTTTTTTCTGTCTCCTTTTAACTTAAGGCACTTTTTTATTTGGAATAACATATGCGAGGCGGGTTTTAAAATAGTTTAGGGTAACGGACGTTTTGTGCGCAGCCATTTGTGTCTATATAAGTCGCGACGATTTTAGTGTGTTTCGAGTTTCGTTAGTTTTTACACAAAATAAACACGTAACAAGACGATAAATATCTCTTCCTAGCAATCATTTTTCTATTTGCGGCCGCATGGAGGAAGGAATTACCGAGTGTCAGAGTGTTGCCGGCTGTGTTTGTTGTTTGCATTTATTTTATGCCATTTCGCAACCGCTTATCTTCTTCGCAATTCGCAAGAGAGCTACGTATGTGTACATCACCTGCTGAATGTTTTCACACCACCCCTTCTCCCCCCCTTCCTTTCGCAAATGCATGCGCATGACAACTGATCGACACACAGAGCGCGACTGGAGGTTCTCAACGCAATCTTGTGCCGAGTCATCCCACAAGATCCACGCAAAGACAGGTGCCGGGAATCCCTACGGGACTTGACAAATGTTTGCCTGCAGGCCTATATAACAGCACACGGAGCCATTTTCCCGATTCCTGTCGCACCTGCGCCCCACATCTTGCTAGTATATTCTGTCCGGAATCTCCCATTCATTCGGAGGAGCTCGGTTGTTTTCCAAGCGACGAACACTTCGAAAAAATGTTGGAGCAGGCTTTATAGAGGATGATTTGTACAAATAGTCACCCCGCAGGTGCGAGGAAGGGCCCGAGATTGCGGCTGATCACTACGGAAGGTTCAGTGTTTTTACGTGGCTTACTTCCTCGAATTCTACCGTATTGACCCCTTGGGAACCGATATCCCCAGCTGCGCTGAGATGGAGGGAAAACAGTAGTCAATAAGCGGCTCTATGGTAGACTCTGTCTAGATTACATAAAGAATCCAGAAGAATGGCACCGTATATATACTATATATACACTCTTCTAACAAGATAGGCATCCCTCTATATGTAGTGAGATAAGGCGGGTATTCCAATTTACTTTGCGAGATCTCATTTCAACGAACGCACGAAGAGAGTCAATTAGAGTATGGTGAAGTTCCGACGTGCACGGGGCAGTGTTGGTGGTGGGTCGATTGGCTGGAGGGCTTTATCGGGTCGGTTTTAGCTGTGTGTAAGCGGGAAATCACACGGTCAAGAAGTTTGGCGAGGTCGAATCGACATCTCTTTGTTTGTTCCGCGTTTTTTTTTCTTTGTGATATAGCAGGACATTTTGTTCGATGTTAAATGACGTTTGGGGTTCTATAATTACTCCCAACTTTGAACCGAAACGATGGGGCCCGCAAAGTCTGTTAGTGCGGGATTTGAAGTCACCGCTGCGGCGTTTCTTGTATCGTCGCTCCAAAAAAATGGAAAAAAAAATTAAACTAAAGGGTCTAGGCGAGAAAATGAAGACGCAGAAATGAACTGCGCATCACTGAAAGCTGGAAATTGCGCGCGAATGTGACGCTAGTGGTGGTAGTAGAATACGAAGGTTTGAGAACATTGCGTTACCTAAATCAAAAGATACGTTAGAGGAGCAAAATTCCTTTATGAGCCAACCTAGGCATAATATTTGTAAAACCAATAATTGACATTGTGGGCGCCTGTAGCATTTTTTTGTGAGTGATAAACACTTGTCAACGCCAAAGAAAACAAACTTGTCTTTCGTGCTGGAAAGTTATTTTCTTCGCTGAAATATATGTTTCAGGCGCTCCCAATGTATTTTCTTGGTTTAACAAATATTACGCGTGGACGTCGGCTTATGGAGGAATATCATTTCTTTTTTTAATTTTTATGTCTTGGTCCGGGTAACGTCCTGTTATCAAACTTTCGCATTCTATCACCACCACTATAGCGCCAGATTCACGTAAAGCGACACGAGAGCGCACGCAGCAGGCGACGAAGAGCGCTCGACAGGAGGCGCCAGACACGAGAGCGCTGAACAACAGCTGCGGTCACTATCGGTGCCTTTCCCCGTGGCAGAGCGTTCAAGTATCCAATCCCCTTCTGTAGTAACTGGGTTTCTAACTTGTTATACACTGGATTATCTGTCACGCGACAGCCAGCACTGCACAATATGTGAGTGCAGCTTCATATTTCGTCATTATTCATTTAAAACGAACGAAATTGATTTCTAGCGCGTTCCAAATTCGACGTTTTCCCGACGTTAGCCAGAATTAAACATGATAATGATGTAACACCTGCGCGCACGGTAGGCTCCGGTAGCCTTAATCTCATTGAAGAACTAATATGTTTAATCCCTCCAAAAAAACTCATCGCAAAACCGATTTTTTTTACCCATATTGATATGGGAATTGCGATGTTTTGTTCCTGGGAACAAAAATGACAAGCAGAATTGTTTTGAGTGTTAAAGTAGTGACATATAATAAAAGGACCTCTATCAGCGGCGGCGATGACAACTGCGCGATAATGCATTGTGTAAGGATAGATAACCCCAACAAAATAACTCATCTCAAATGGTGTGACATGCAGACCGCTGCGTTCAACACGCTTGTGCCACTTTGCCCAGCATAATTTGCGTACTCAGCCAATTCAACGACATCGAGCGTTCGAAATGCGACTTCATCTAGGTGCCGAAATTTCAGTTCCGTGAAAACTGGGGTTTGAGGACCCCGATCTCGATCATTCATTTACAAGGCGCGCACATCCGCTCTCGTGACGCACGCTCTCATGACACGCGCTCTCATGTCACAGCGCTCTGCTGTCGCGCGCTCTGTCGTCGATGCCCTGATACTGCTGTTTCACCTTATGATGTACCACAGGAAAGGCTACAAGCGCGAGCTCCTTGCTCTGGGGCACATCTCGGCGGCACAAGCTCTCGTGACTTAAGAGCGGCTGCCAACGCTATGAGCTCGCGCTTCTAGCCTTCGTCTGCGGTACAACATAAGGTGAAACGGAGTATAGGGAGTATTCACTGGCGGTCATAGCTGTGTGCGCGAATGCTGGGCGCGTGCTGATGGCGAGCTTCCACAGTTCTTTTGTAACGTGCATTCCGCACCTTCAAGATTGCCGGTCTTAGCAGCCTATTAATGTGGGCTCGTTCTGAGTATAGCGCTCTAAACAGCACCCACAAATATGGCGTCCAGTGAATACTTCCTATAGTGTCGTGCGCTGTCGTGTTATTCAGCCAATAATGGGATCGAGGGGAGACAAGACGCTCTTCATGTTGCAGCTCCTTTTTTTTTTTTTGCATCCACCCCGGCACTATTTTTTCAAGGAGCGAAAGTATGCGAGCGAGCTGGTTAAAGAGCATCATCATCTAAACTTTGAGACAATGAGAAAGAAAATAACGTACAGAGGTTAGAATATAACGGCTGTGTAACACGAGTCGCTCCTTGGAAAAATAGTGCCGGGGTGGATGCAAAAAGGAGCTGCAACATGAAGAGTGTCTTGTCTCCTCTCGATCTCATTATCTGTACAGCCAGCTTCTCTATTTTACGTGCATTATGATTACTGCTCTTCGGTTTGGGGGAATGCAACGTCCACAAATCTTAAGCAGATACCAATTCTGCAGAACCAAAGTTGTGCGTATTATACGCCATGCTGCATAGGATGCTCATACGAAACCATTGTTTACGAATCTTCTTATTGTACAGATTCCGAATTACTATAATTATAAACTTTGCATCACCTATAAAAAGTCTTTTCATCACAAGCAAAACGTATTTCTGTCTATTTCCCAGCTTACAATTAGAGAAACGAGTTATGATACACGCAGTGCAGACGCGTGGTTAGTGCCGCACTCCACAACAAATTATGGAAATCAGATGTTGCGAAGTACTCTTTCCCGTCTCTTTAAATCGTTTGAGAAAATTAAACAAAGAAATTTTGTCTATGATGCAGAAATATTTGCTTTTCCCTTTTTGTTGAGCTTCCAATGTTAGTGGAAGTGCATGACGTGTGGTCATTCTCATTGCTTTCTTTTATTTTTTTCAAACGAATAATTACACACACTATTTCTTTCTCTGTGTTAACTGTTTTGTGTGCTTTGTCTCTGCTGCTGCTGCTGAGGGGAGATGGAGAGCTGTCAAGCTACTGTTCTGTTGCTTTTTTTTTTAGTTTTCCCTCTCCAAATGGAGAAAAATAAAAAATTTTGATTTGAATTTTGATTTGGTTTGAGCTGGCGAAGACAATGTTGGTTGTGTTATTTTTTCCTGAACGCTAGACCCGAACAACTTGACAAACTTGTTCTCAAGCGAACATAACCCGAATGCATGCACGTGGAGATATTTATGAGTGATGAAAACTCGCGAGTGGAGAACAGGAAAATAGGCTTACCCCACGGAGACAACTCGGTACTAATATGCACGTTTTTTTTTTCTTTACTTGTTTCCTCTTTTAGTTTTTAGAAGACGTTACACACCCTTGCGGCGCGTGCAGAACTAGAGAACCGTACTGAACACGAGAAGAAAATAAATTGCAGCGCAGTGTGTAGATGCAAAACGGCGTTGTCGAGAGTGGTTTTAAGAACCATGAAAGGGGCAAAACTTCCTGGATCGATCGTGTCCTCATGTCTTCTCTACACAAAATTCTAAAAAACAAAAACGAAGGGAGATAAAAAAAAATAGTTACGGGAGGCACTATTCCGCTGCTTTTCGGAGCTCTTTTATTTATTTTTTATATTAGCTGGTGGAAAGGTTTCCCGTTTCGGCCTGTCTCGGGTTCGGCGCGCCGGTTTTTGGCCAAATACGAATGCGAGGGCTGCCAGACCCTGGTGCGAAGCCGTCATTTGTAACCTTGCTGCTTGGGCGGTGAAGCGAGCGAAGCGCTAAAAGCACCGACTGTGACATATTCAATAAAAAGAAGAAAGAAAAATCCCGTGTAGGAACACTGAGGCGTGCGTATACAAAAGCAATAACGGCACGTGGAAAAGCTAACAAAAGTATAGTTACGAAGTTTCTCGGTGTTTCCCACAGTTACACTCACCCCATGAAAAACGGGAGTTTTGATAAAAAGTTACAAAAATAGTATTTAAAAAGAAAATCACGGCTTTTAGAACGAACCTACAGCGTAGTATAGTTAGTAACATTGCGTGGGACAGATGGCTCGGTCGCTGCTGTTTTAGACTCCTTGTGAAATGGAAGCAAGCGGGTAAAAAACGATCTGTGCATGCTTTTCGTTTTGGGTTTTTCTTCTTTTTAGGATGAAAGAGCAAATACTGGCTCAGTTAAGTTGAGCTCGTAAAGTTGATGCCGCCTCTACTTGTCACAAAATGACAGAAACGTACGTTGAATAAAGATGCTCAGTAAATAACGGCAGGTATTCCAATAATCGAGTGGCTCGCTCAAGGAAGAAAGTTCAAGTCACAATCCTGCCACGACGTTTCTCACCGAGGGCGGAATAGCCACGCCCGCTTATATTTTGCAAATCCAGCCTCCTCGTGGGCAGGAACTGACGGCGAGGAGGAGGAGAGAGCTCGGGGGGGGGGGGACGTCAGGACGCCGTTTCTAAATGGATAGATTAGGGGGTAGGCCTAAAGCTTGCTGCCTTTGTCTCCACTCCACTCGTCGAACCCGTTTGATTGTGAAAGCCAAACGGCTGGCGCCAGCGTTCCGCATTCTCACGCGCTCGGCGGGTGCAGTGTAGAAAGAGGCTGCTATAGCTTCGCCTCTGCCCACTCATCCTTTAAAGAAACGGCAGGGCGGCCCTTTCGAATGCCCGTCCTCCAGTACGCGCTTGTTGCTTTCCGCCGTGCTTTGGCTGCAAGTGCTCGATCGCAGGTCACGCTGTAGTCTCAAAAAGCCCGTGCATCTACTTTCCGTAACAACACTCGCAGAGCCAATCAGTGCAACTTACGGAGGCAGCTCAGCGAATGACGATGCCGAAACATATGTTTAAAACGAAAAACGCAGTCTGAGTTGTGACATTAAGCAAATGCAAGCGTGACGTTTTGCATTGCTTAATGTCACAACTCAGACTGCGTTTTTGGGTCTAAACATACGTTTCGACATCGTCATTTGCTGAGCTGTGTTTGTAAGTTGCGCTGATTGGCTCTCCGAGTGTTGTGCGGGAAAGTTGACGCGCGGCTTTTTTTAGAGTGTAGCAGCGAAGCACACTGAGTTGTGTGAGCGTGTCTCGTGGAAATTTGACCCTCTTCGTAATCGAGAACAACTCTGTGACAGCACGTAAGAGGGCATGGGAATATGTGCATCTAGCTGGGTGACACGTCGTATGATACGTTCATGGGCTTCTTTGCAACCAAGTCAACTGTCATTTTTGTGCACACTCTACATACTCTTCAACTTTTTTTTTAAAGAAAGTTGTTTTCCAGCAGTGTTTAGAGACCTAGTTATTACTATGTAGTGACGAAAGTCTATGGTCTTCTACACTGCGCGATACTGTTACCGCGAACAAGACATCCGTGAATCACGTTTTACTTAGACGACTTAGTTATAAACACCTAAGTTTGTCACCCAAGTTTTTTTTACCCCGAATACGCCTACTCCACAACACTAGTTAATTTGACAATGACGTTTCAAATGTAAGGGGGGGCTAGGAAAAACTGGCAGGTGCTTATTCGTGCTAACTGTATATCGTGGTCTGTACCTAATGCTGCTGGTGCGGGCTATCTATTCGTAAAAGTCACTACCCTCGATCCTTTTCTTGGTCCACCACACTGTAACAAAAACAACTGCCGTTTGCGTTCTTGCGAGGGACTTTCGTCGCGATGCATTCAAAGACAGTCCTGACTAGTTGAATATGTTGTATGAAACAGTTTTGTTTTACATCGATAGATGTTATAGACTCTTCCCACACCCGAAATGATGTAGGGCGATGTAGGTATAAGGCGATGTAGGTTCTTAATCGTCGATAATCTCCAAATGCTTGAAAATGAAAGCCCGCCGTGGTTTCCTTCAGCTTAGATCCCGTGTCCGCTGGCTGTGAAGCGAGTTGAAGCATCTGAGCGGGTCGATGGTCGGTGACAGACAAAAGTTTGCAAAAGCGCTGGCCTAGACACAGGCATCGGATCGCCCGATCTAGCCAGTGATGGAGTCCTTAATTTTCACGAACAAAATCCTCTCTATTTTTTTTTCACACATAGAAACTAACTGACCGAGTCTTACTTCGGGACTAACAGAAGACAGTCGTCATATAAAGCTACGCTTGTTGCCACTGCTGACTGTAACGCTCAGATTTAATATGTATATACAAGCTGAGGAATGTCGGAGCACACGGCCATTGAGAAATCGATTGGACTACTGAGTGCTCCTGATAAAGCTATCTAAGAACATGGCACGCAGTTTAACAAAACTGACATAATTTTAGAACGACTACCAGCTGATTCGACTACAACCAGAGCAATTACGATGTCGCAAGCATTTGTCTAACTAAAAAAAAGTTCACACTTTAGGAATCAAAATCAGCCAGTGGTAGGAAAAGGCGCAATTTATCTTTCAGCCCTAGCTCCCACCACCCGTCATTAGCTTTCGCAAAACGTTGTCCGTAGACTCGTATTTGTGCAACTTTCTAAACGTACTAAAATTCGTATGATGCCTGAAAAGGTCCATATAAAGTAACGCAATTTTTTTTTTTAGCATTATATTAAAGGAATTTGTGATCACCCACTTTCCTTAGAATTAAATGTGCGAGCAAGTTGACGTTCGGGTGTCAGCCTACATTACGCTGTGATTTTCTTATTTTCTGAGTCAATGTGGAGCAACGCTACAGCTACAACAACAACAAATTAACAGAAGGGGTGTGCCGGATTCACATTCAGATTGCTCCCGAAATAAGAAAAAGAAATGCAGTCAAGACGGCGAAATCTGCCGGACGGTTCGAGCACCTAACTCAAAAAGAATTACACGTTTTCAACCTTTACTTTCTCTTGAAACCGATAAATTCTTCGGCTGTTTTCGACGTAGCTATATTAGCGTTGTATATTCGAATATCGATTGATATTACTGTATTCTTCAGTCAAGCTGAAGAATACCAAACAATACAAACATTCGTTATTTTGCAAGATCATGTCCTCCTTTGTATCGTTTTGTTTTCTTGGTTTATCTGAACGAAATCATCCATAAGGCAGATTGTAAGAAACTCCTACACCAATAAAGAAAAACGAATCTTCTCTTGAATGCTCGGAACGAGGGAGGAGAGTATAATTTTTGCCTTGCTGCCGACCGGACTCGAGAAACGGGCCACCACATATAATAGAGAACGTCAAAGGAGTTGGAGAAGAATGTTTCCGTCGTAGGAAAGAGTCGATTATTTATTCGTATACTTCCAGCTGGATTTTATTCGCCATTCCTTTTACTTTTAAAAAGCCGCGAAACGCAGATTATTTTTAGAAATAGGTTTTCGCAACGATTACAACACGAGAAGTACGGCACAGCGCCTACGGCATTTCTCCCGAGAAATTCTCTCGGAATGCCTACAGAGACCCCAAAGGGTCTTCACGCCAGAAAAAGAACTAAAATGTCGGATACTTCAATATTTTTTTTACATTGTAGCGAAACAAGTTAGCGTGGTATATATGCATAAACGAGATATTTTTTTACATAAATAAAACTAAAAATAACACACGGAATGTATAGACACTCTCTGCCGTGCTCCTTAGATAACAATATATATTGAATATCTTCGCAGCGTTTCTCGTGTTGAAAATCAAAAAAGCTATCGCAAAGCATTTCGTTCATCTACGAAATAAAAGTAATACTCTCTTTGGGGTTCATATTCTCGTCTCCAAAACTGCGTTGCTACAGTGTAGGCTGAGCGGAAATAGGTTGGATTGTTCTAGGCTTTCCGCCGTTCCTACCCAAACTCTCCGAATGTTGTTATTTTGTTATTCTTGCCGAATAACAAAATGCTTCTTTTATTTATACATTCAGATAACATCGCACGAAGCAATGACACTTTGAGACACTGTACCTCGGAATTTTGTTCCAAACATTTTTTTTTCATTTTTCCAATGTTGTTTATTTTTCATTACCGCGCTGCATTTCCATCCATATTTGTCAACGTAAAACGTTAAAGCAGACAAGGTAAATCATTTAGCGCACGTATAACACATCCCTTACTATCAATTCATAAAAAAAATTCAGCGTTACCTATGGATAAATTTTATCACTTTCATGGTAGGCTTACTATGTTAAGATATGAAGCTCTCCCAGGAACATCTTTTAACACGGTATTTACTTGTACATTTGAGAAAGGTTTTCAGTATCGCTATAAGAAAACGTTTCCCAGGGACAAATTGAATGACCTGAAATGGGCCCTTAGCAATGCGCAGAGAAAATGGAGGAGAGGAGGAGAAGAAAGTTCGAGGGGGCTTCAGAACGCCGAGCTCTGATTGGATAGATTAGGGGTAGACCTAAAGCTAGCAGCCTTCTGTCCCCACTGCACTTCGTCAAACGCAAGGGTCCGGCTTTCGGCTTTCGCGTTCGAGCGCCTTCAACGAGTGTAGTGGAGACAACGGCAGCTAGCTTTAGGTCTACCCACTAATTGGTCCAATCAGAGCTCGGCATTCTGACGTCCTCACGCACTCTCTTATCCTCCTCTCCTTCATTTTCTCGGTTCATAGGGTGGAACTATATCGGCTCAAGCGAGGAGCGTTTTAGAAACAAACTAGACATTCGTGTTCGCCTCAAGTGTTCGCAGATTATTTCAAAAAAGACTTGGCAGCTTTTGCAGCGCTTTCAGAGAAAGCGCCGATAGCTTACAATTTCACCAGCGTTGCCAGTCATCCTTTTGAAACGCTACCTCGTGGAGAAAGTGGGGCAAAACATTTTGGGCGAGCAGACGCTGAGAACGGGGATTTCGAAAAAATTGAGAACCGGTGCACGGTACGTAGTATCAGCTATCGCGACAACTTGGTGCTGCTAATACTGCCAATTAATTTCTCATTTATTTACAATTAACTCTGTACCTATGGATCAGCGGCAATGCATGTCTGTGCATGAAAAACAAGAATCGTAAAAAATATCAATCAATTAGTAAAGCAATACATTTTGGACTATTAGATATTGGCAACGGCAACAATACGCAGCCAGCCACGAATCGGCTGAATTGACAGTTCTATTTTATTCAGAACTTTATATTATGCTTCAAGTCGGCATAAGTTAGATGTCAGTTGAAGGCTCAAACACTACGTAGGTAAGCGCCACAAAAACACACGTACAATAAAGCAGACAGGCAAGGGCGCAAACACGTGCAGACACAACACAGATGCTAAAAGCGCAAGTCATCGGGTAACTTCTGCCTTTGGTTGTTTTAGCTGGCAGCTGATAGAACATGTAGGGAATGATTACTAACGCCATGACCTTGCGCTCTCGACGCTGTTTGATTATACTTCGTTTCAGCTTAAGTCCAGACGCAGCTAATGCAACGAGGCACCGGGTACAGTCAAGCATCTTCAGAAGCCCAAGTCACTAGGTCTTTCCTGTTTATGATTGGTTCAGCGGTGACAGAACACGTACAGAAACATGACAAACACACGAACACCATGATGGTGCCCTTTTGACGCTGTCGAATTTTTTTCCGCATCAGCTCGTAGCGTCGGCTGCGTCTGGGCTTAAGGTTAAACGAAGTATGGTCTCATTGGCTTGTATACCGTCCGATGCGCTCGGACATAAAATGGCCATGAAATGATTTTTCAGCTCCTTCCTCCTTCGTTTTCCTCCTAAACTCAAAAACGAAATGAGAAATCACGTGGTCGCGACGCAGTCTTTCAATGAATGCGATGACTGCAAGCTTCCACCGACCGTGTTTCTAAAGCACAAAACGATACTCGTCGTTCGCGAGGGATGATACGTGCCGTCACGGCACTCATTGGCCACGAACGCGAACCTGAATATTCGTCGACAGATTGATTGGCGACGAGTGCAGACGTCCGAGTGACCGCGGTGCTCCTGTCCAATGCGTGAGCTGGGGTCGGCTGACGTGCTTTGGGTACCGCGGATGTATCACAGTGAAAAGGCGGAAAGCCTTTGAAGAAGAGGAGGTACGAAATAGTCCGCTTTATTTTCAAATGTTCGCACCGCGAAGCCGGCTTTCGACTTTCTACCATCTTTCTTTTTGCCAACTAAACGATATACGATTAGTAAAATTCCAATCTACACTCATTTATCCCAGCCAAAAAAAAAAATCACTTCATGGCCTCCTTTAAGCGAAAACCAACTATAGAACTCCGTTCAGTACTAGAAAACTTTCAGTCTTTCCAGTCTGGTGAAGAAGGAAGATCAGCGGAGCTGTAGCTTCTGTTCTCGGCGGTGGCTTTCCAGGCGAGCGATCTGCTCTTCTTTCGCAAGGGAATCTGAAGCGCTCGACGCAGTGGAACTTTAGGCGATAGCGGCCTCGCGGCGGTTGCGGAACCATTCGCGCTGCTGCGCGCATCGCCGCTCGTTCCGTTCCCGCTCTTCTTCCTCCGAAGAAATGTTACCGCCATCTATGAGCGACGGCAGCAATCAGTTGTCTGGTTGCCGAGGCTGGAAAGGTTGCCGCGATCTCTGAGCGAACGGCGGCAAGCAGACAGCCGGCAAACACAACACTCTGGACAGCTACCGCCATCTATGAGCGATGGCGGCAACCAGAGTGTTGTGTCGACCACGTGTGTCGACATTTGTTTGGTCCCGGACACGATCCTGGGGAAACTAGCCCTTAACAGCTCCGCTGTAAAAAGGGACAAAGCAGATATATGTCGCTGCAAACGCTCCGTCACTATGGCACACAGTGAATTCATATCATGGCATTTAGAAGTAAGAACTGAGGCGTAAAAGGTATTCGTGTCATTCACAAGCACTATATAGTGCCCTTCGAGCGCGTATTACCCAGTCCCGAAATGCCGACTCACTGGCCCACGGACGCACAGGCCGCGTCTAATATTTCTGAGAAAAGAGCTACTGCGCATGCCCAAAACGCGTTCTACAACCCAACAGACAAAGATGGCGGCTCGCAAAAGGCCGTTATTAAAATAGTAAAAACAAAAAAAACAGCTTTATCTTCGGCAACGGACACCGTGTCTTTGAGCGACACATATTAATGACATCACGAGGCACCTCGACTTTAGTTTTTCCCCAGATCAAAGAAGCGCACTTCCACATTCAGACGAACAACGGAGAGTGGTGTGAAACTTCCCCAGTCCAGATATTTCCCTTCCCTTTTTCCCTTCTTCCTGTCCCTTTCCCGTCCAATGTCGGAACAGGGTGCTGCTATCGAGCCGCAACAGAGTCCCCCGCGACGCGAGCATAACCGTTCATTACGGCGGCGAGAGTTTCACGCGCATGGCAGAGGAATACTTTGGGGCAGTCGCCACGCGAGCCCGGGCAGTATTTTACGCGCACGTCGGCCGTTGCAGCCTGCGAACAAAGAGGTCTCGTCGAGTCACGGAAAGAAGCTCTTTCCGCCCGGGAAGCAACCATCGCTGCCCGCCGACCGTCCCCAAACAAAAACAACGTACACAAAAACAAGAAACAATGAAGAGGACGTATACAACGTAGAAACAAAGACCCCTGAGAACAAAGAGGAGCAGCGGTCAAAGTGTTTTCCGTCCGTCCGTCCTGCACCATCCACCGTGTCGCGTATATACTCGCTGCGGGGATGTCTCTCGGTGCTTGCATTTGTTTTCGTCAGGGCGCATGCCAGCCAGCCAGCGATCTCGCGGAGTTTCTGGACGTGGGTATAAAACCGAGGGGCACAAAGCGGCCGACGCTGATAAACAAGGGAAGCCCGAGGCGGTGAATATAGGGTCCTCTTTAGCGAGGACGTCGTAAAAAAAGAAAACACGAGGATCCCAAAGCACACTGTATGCTAGCGCTGCCGCGCGAGAATGTCGAGATTCGGACGCATTATGTACTCCCTTTCCCTTCGCGTTGGACCGCGACGGACGATATACGTACCACCGGAGCCAATCCGTAGCTCGGACGATGTCACGTGCCGACCCTTATCCAAGCTGGACGGAGCGGACCAGGGAGTGCGAAGTCACGTGACACGCTTCGAGGCTATGGATTGGCTCCGGTGGCTCGTAGCGCCCGTTGCGGTCCATAGCTGGGCGAAGCGGAGTCAAATAGCAAAAAGCAAAACCCGTATGTGGGCAACTTTTCTTTTTCTTCTTGTCGACGTTTTTCTATACGCGTTACGTGGGCTAACGCTTAACAGAAAGACAACGCAGTGTATAATGACATCTTCTGGCTTGGGCAGAACTGTAAGGACACGTTCCTGAGATGTTGGAAAAGAACACGCTAGACGAGAGGCAAAGAAAAACACTGTACGCACTCCGTTTCACGATGGACCACTGTGACGCGCTACGAGTCATCCAAGCCTTAGCCTATCTAGGGCTGTGTACGCATCACGTGAATACGAGCCCCGCACGTCGCTGTGCCCCTCATCCCCCGAACGTCTCGGGACAGTCATCCGGTATTATGGTGCGTATAGAGTCGTCCGCGGTCCATCGGAAAAAACCGCAGAGGGTGGATGTCGCGAGGAAGGGCGCACGACCCTCAGGCGTTTCTCTGGGATTCGCAGTGGCGTCGCCACGTTTGCGCGTGTGCTGCGCACCTCCGTAGATATGATGTTTCGGTTGTTTCGTTTCCCGAGAAGGAGGAGCCGCGATCGTATTTCGCCGAATGGTCCGGCAGAAAGACGTGGTACGGATACACTGCGCTGCCTCTGGGCTTTATTCTTTTATCCCTTTCCTAAGGAAAAAAAGACGGATCTGGTTATCCTTGGAAAATAGGGGGAAAATGCACGAATTCAAAGCTGCTTCTTGACATCGCGGAGGCGAGACTCGAGCGGATCTTTTCATCGGCAAGCAAAACCCGCAGGAAGCACGCATGGGGCTAAGCACATTGAACGGCGATCGTAAGGTTAGTGTTAAGAATGTATATTTTATGTTTATTTTGATCAATACCGTGTCAGTGACACGTTGACGGTACCGCTTTAATGACGTGAGTCTCCGGAATATCAACTGTTGCTGAGGGGAAAAAGAGCGGGAACATTGCCTGAATCGTCAATGAAGGTGGGAACCCTGCCGCCGCACTATACATGGAAACCATCAAATGGTGTAGGACGCAGCGGAGCACATTCTTTGTCATTAGATCAACTTCGGAAAACTAATGAATTACTCGAACTAAAAAAGATGGAAAACAGAGTCCCGAAGGCCCATTTACGCCGGACACCAATGGCATCCGTTTATGCGCTGTATGAGCAACCATGTCATTAACTGCGTTCACGAAGCACCTAAATCTGTGTCAATACTCGCTAACGGACAGAGACGTGCGCCCCTATAACTTCGACGAGACTTTGGATACCAACACACGCTGGATTTCACAAGAAAGTGTAGGACATGCTGCAAAATTAATCGGTGTTACTCCCTTTTCCTTTTTTTTTCCTTTTCCTCTTCGTCTTCCCTCCATCACTTTTTTTAGGACAATACATTAACCCTTATATCTGAGTGAAATAACATCCCTGCCTTTTCCATACAATTGGCTCGTCTTCTCCCGGAGATGTAAGCGTACTAGCGAGAAACATTTCAATCGCTCACACGTCTACAGTGCAGCAGCCTCGAATTGAACATTGAGATATTGACCGGTAACAATTACTTTCAACGTGATATCTCGCACAGACACAAAAAAAAATCTCAGTAGATTGGACAGACACGGCAAGAAGTCATTCACAAATACGGGTTCAGATTTTGAGTACGTTGAGGGAGGAGAGAACCCTGAGTGACTAGATTCAATGCTTCGAACCAACTTTCTTGGTATATAGTCAGACCACGCGGAACAAGCCCTCAGTCACCGCGCAGTCCCCTGACAATCTCTAAATGTCCACAATGCCCGAGTCCCACTAGAGCGACAAACAGAACCAAACGACAGCGATAAGTTTCCAACCGGAGTCTTTCGCGATTTGACGGGCTTTGTAGTATAAAGGAGGCTATGCTCAATGACGAGCATCATGCACGCGAGGGTATCTTTGGCAGGCTTGCAATCACTCGTGCTAACTTCACGAACACCGAACGACTAAACGCCTGCCAAAGGTACCATCGCGAGCATGCTGCATGTGTTTGAGGCTTGTCGCTGTCGTTTGTTTCCGTTTGTCGCTCTAGTGGTACTCGGGCATTACTGTGCACACCAAAACGAGGAACCACTACGCAGGGTTACAATACTCGTGTATGCGGCGGCTCGTTGCAGCGAACACTCCGGGCCCGGGAGAAAAACGGACGCTTTTCGGAGCGCGCTGTCCGAGGATTATTGACTTATCGCGCAGCGGAATAAGGCCGCGATTAGCCTCGGGGATTATTTTCGCGACCCCGGGCAGCAGATAAGGCCCTCTGCTCGCTTGGGGGCGCCGAAATAAATGCGAGAGAAACAGCGCCTCCGACAACGCCGCCAGCGACAACACCAGGGACAAAAGCAAGTACGAGATCAGCGTTGAAGAAAAAGGCGTCGCAGAAATCCCTGCTTCAATGGGCGACACCCGACGACAATGCGGGACGGCGAAGAAGCAGGGACGCCGCCACCGCATTATTTTTATTCCCCTCTACATCTTGCTTCCTTTTGTTTTCTTGTAATGTCTCTGCCGCCCTTTGTGTGCCAGAAAGAAAAGAATAGCCTTCTGCTACTTCGTTTCATCGTAACTTGCCAAGGAGCGAACGCTTCGGCCCCTTCGGGCCAATGAGAGTGACCTGAAGTAGAGCACGTGACAGTCCTTACCAAAGGTAACAGCAGAGGCGAGAGCGTATCCCAAGGAGTTCGAAAAGTGAGAAAGGAGGAACTCGATCCCTTTCACCCAGACACTTTCTTGCCTGTCCCAGACGTCGCCTATGTCGCCTGTCGGTTAAAATTCGTATAAAAGCGGCTTTCCTTTTCACTGAGACTCCGTGTTGTTCTGTCCATTTATTTTTATTTTTATTTGTATATTTCCCGTTTTAGGGATTACAAGTATGTCGTATCCTGACCAGCTCGCCTGCACTCTCTCCCTTCTGACAATTCTCTCTAGTCCGCCCGTGGTTTTAGACAGCACTGCGCGCGACTAGTGAGATAGGATGTAGTCACGTGGCTCCCTCCGAAACACGGATTGGTTCACTGGCACCGTAGCCTTTGACGTTTGCCAAGTTACGACGACACGGAGTATAGTGGGAGAAAAATAACGAAGATGTGCGATGCGTTCATGAGCATTGTGTCGATGATGTCGCAAACAAACCACAAAGGGTTTTAATTTATTTTTATTTTTTGTCGGGGCAATATTATAACGAGATCTCGTTCCTGAATCGCCCCAACGAGAAGGTAGATGAGTTTTTAATTCGTAAACTGGGGTCGGCCAAGCGATGCTAGCTACTCTATTCTCCGATGTCTCTGCACGATGTCGAGACGACGATCGCCGACGTGTTTAGTCGAGCAGGATTTCACTGTTGTCGTGTGGTATGGAATCGTTTTTTAATTATTATTATTCCTTTGCCGAGGGCGATTCATATAGCTAAGATTGCAAGAATGCGGTCGACGTAGAAGGAAACAAAGAGCGATTGATCGCAACTGACCAGTCGTACGTGGTTTGCATACCGGTGGTTTGCATCCTTGACGGTTTATTGGAAAGCAGATTCGGCTCTGAAACATCAGAGAGTTTTAGGAGATCGTTCCGATGCCTCCGATATCGATACCCGATAACGATACGATGCATGTGCAAAGGCGTCGGAGGGGTATCGGGTATCGTCATCAGAGCGATCGCAACGACCGATTAAAACACCCTATGATATATGTAGCTTTTCTGGTTGTTGCGTAAACGGTAAGGGGAAAGGTTCACACATGTGTTCGATGGGAATTTTCGTCTTGTTTATTGCCTGCTCGAAACATTGTTGCTTCCATAAATTTTATATAGCAACTTAGTGTCATCGTCAGTGACCGTACCGATCGTTCTTGGTTTTCAATTTAAAGGCATTGAATATCTGCTCGCACGAGTTCGGAAGTTCCATAATTTTCTTTAGTTACGCAATAAACGTTCATATGCGTAGCTGACTCTCGTTCAATTCCGTGCAAAAACTCACCGAGCAAAGCTCTTCGATTTTGGAATGACCCCTGGCTCATTGTGCCGAAAGATTAGTGTTGTTGTTTCTTCATATTAATGCGAAAGCCATTAATTATCCCATGGAAGTCGGAGCCGGCGTTGTTCAGCAACCGCGAAAAACGGCAGAGAAATTCCCTCCGCGCTGTCGCGACGGATAGTTCCAGGGAACGCCACCCCCACTCCTGGCGCTGCTCCCGCGCGTCGCCGCAGCATGCGCACACCCGCCGTTACCCAGAGCCCGGCCGGACGGCGTCCGCGAAGGCTGTCCGGCCGGCCTCTGCAGAGGATAGCAGAGGGCGCAGCTTGCAGGAGTACGCTACGTATACGAATGCTTTCGCACTCCTGACACGTAAGCAGTCTAAAGTGTCCTGTAATTTTTGAAAGCCAGTATTGTCTCATTGACCCAATGTAAAAATGGCTATGGGCTTATATATTTAAATAAGTCCTCAATTACAATTTCTAGGAAAGCATTTTTTATGTATTGAAGTAGCTTTTCGGCAGTTCCGGATTACATAAAGAAAAACACATGCGTAAGGCAAGAGAAACAAACAAAAACTCGAGTTACATAAAACACATAAAATACGTTAGCTTGACTTAGTTTCATACGTCCGTAAAAATCGTTTCCTCTTAACTTATTGTATGCTTGGTTTTTGCGCTCCATTAGTAGGTTTCTTTTTTCAGTTTCTCTGTATCGCTTCTTAGGAACTTTGCTTTACAAAACTACAGACTTAGGAAACGTTCTTATGCTCCCGGAAGCTCAAGCACTTCTACAGCTATGTTTTTATGCTCCCTGAAGCTGAAACACTTACTACAGATATAGCGAACGACATCAGTGCAAATTTTGATTCATGCGCGGGTACTCAGGATCTCTTTAAATCCGAAACTAAGAGAATATACATATATCAAATGTTAACACCGCATATAATGGCCTCCGAAAGCATAGTTTGTTCTCATTTCACTAGATACTGTTGTTTAGATTGCAATTTAATTTCATAGCGCCTATACGTGAACACATAAACATAAAAAACAGTAGTAAGGGGCAAACATTCATCACTCGTTGCGCTAAAGCAAGAAAGGGTCTTTATTTTGTGTAATCGCAATGCCTGACAAACGCCAAATAGAGCGAACTGGTAAAACTTCATTTGTTTTTCTGTCTCAACGGCGTATTTCGACACTTTTCGACACTGAGAGACTATTACTGAGATTCCCCTCAGCGTAAAAGAGTCGGCAACAACGACCTCGTTTTCGGCAAAAGCACCAAATCAGTCTCCGAAAAGGTCTGGGAGCTGGGTCTTCGGCTGCGCACTGTACATTATACTACGTTTCTGAAATCGCGAGAAACGAACCCCGTATTTCCAAAGTGCGAACTCCTCGAATCCCAAATCACTTCTTCGTCAAGTTGCCGATGGAGTTCGGCCAGAATCCGGTTACAAGTCGCTAGGTCGACTCTAACGACTCACACAGAAAGTCCACAAAAACGCTTTCAGTATTTCACCTGGTACGCGAAAGAGGCACTAAAGACGAGGAGAGTAAAGACAACGTCGACGTCAGTCGCTCTCGTGGAATTCCCGAAGTGTCCGTAAGCTCTTCTCGGAGATTTGCAGCGTATATAAATCGACGTCATCGAGGAAGCTCTTGTCGCGAGAAAATACGGTGACGGCCGGCAAACGCGCTCTTTGCCAAACCGGATTTCAATGGGGGAAAAAAGAAAAACGAGAGATTCGACAGGAGTGCATGCGTTGTGTATTTTCCCTTATCGCATCCGGCTTTCTACCGCCGGGACTGTGAGTCTACATTTTTAATCGAGATGTGTATAACGGTCTCTGGAGGAAACCACTGGACGGTGACGGAAGCAATGTTCACGAGTCCGTGCCACACTGCATTCTTGCTTTCCGTTGAAGTTCAGCATGGGTTCAGTTCACCATTTACTTTCAATGGATATGCAGTAGCCGGGACTTGAGAAGGGTGCCTCCTTAGGGTGCCTCCTTTGTGAGAGCCTTAGTGCGAGATACGCCGATTATAGAACGATACTTCTCTCAACATTTGCGTCATATTGTTCTTAACCTGATAGAGGATAGGTGTGTTAGCAGAGCGTACCGCTGCCGGGGGCACGGTACGCGGCTCCGTGCAGGCGCGCTCTTCAGATCATGGCTTGAAATCACCGCGCAAACTCACGGTAGCCATACCTATCCGTACGATAGCTTGCGATAACGCTATGCTAAAACTTCATAATGCGTGAAATATTTTTTGACGGCTGATGAGTGCGAGGATTTAGCCATATTAAGGCGACGTCTTTCGTTTAACGATTTTATCTTGACCGTTTATATCTAGCGATGATGATAAAAAGACCGCCCTTATAACGTCATGTCGCTATCTCAATGTGGCGTGCAACACTGATCGCCTCATGTAGTGAACTAAGTACGAAACCGTAGAACCAATACAAAAAGCAAAAACGTTGACATAAATTATTGTTCGACCCACGTAATGTCCACGCGTCTCCGCGCTGTCTAATTGTAGTGTATGTACGTAGCACTGAATCAATCTTCAGACCACTTTTTCGCGGATGCGAGAAACTGCAAAACTATATACGTGTACAAAAGAGCTATCTTATAGGGAATACTTCAGAAACGTACACAGTCTTGTAGCTCGTAGGTAAAAAATAAATTCAAAAGAGGTGCAAGCTGCCCTTTCGGTTTGAGAACAAACAAATGAAACGGCGACCCTAAAATACAGGAAAAGGACAAATGTCGCAAGACAGCCGCGTTTGACGGACCGCATGATCCAATTGCTTAAGAAAGACATAACCTAATTGGAAGCAATTCACCCACACACCAAAAATAAGAAAATAAACGGTCAGAAAGTTTATCGCCGTGGCTTTTCCAGCGTCTTTGTCTAAGCTTCGTTCTTCTCTCTCGGATACCTTTGTATTCCCCGAGTTCACCTTTGACGGCGTCGACCTATGGGGGTGGCGTCCGTTCTTCTCGCTTCCCATTGGCCCGCAGGTTCCGTCGAGAGACGACGCTTCGAACGAACGGGATTAAATCCGGAGGGCTTCTCGGCGCAGGTACCGCAATCCGGAAATCTAATATCTGCCTCTTTCTACTGACTCCCTTTGGCGGCTTTTCGACCCAATCATCGACATGAGCAATCAGCTTAGTTCGGCGATTTAAAACAAGCTGCAAAAGAGAGGGGCCGAAAATAAAAACTGCAGGTTGCAGCGGTGCCATTGTACGTGGAGGCGACGTGTCGAGGGGCTTGGTTTTGCTCGGATAGAAAGGAGGGCGTTTGCCGTGTACGCCGCATCTGTTGGCGACGAGGTGTTTCGCTGGTGCCCTTTTTGAATCCTACCAGTGTCGTCATGGCCAAGTTGGTCCGTTGTGAACTACAAGCTAAAGGACGTGTTTAACAGGCACTGTGGAATCTGGGAGTGTGTACGTTCTTAAACCGACACCGTCAAAATTGAGGGTATGACAATTCTCTTATTGCGACGATGAAAGCGGAATTAATTCCACGAAAGACGACATAACGACCGTTTGGACAATCGTGGACCGCAGCCGCACACTTTTGGTGCCGTATATATCGCCAGTAGTATATTTCACAGGGTGCCTTCGGTACTGGCCAAGGCACGGGTAGGGGGATTGGCTCCGTAGAATGCTTTGTGTGCATGAACACTTGTGCATAGAAAGCGTTTTCAGAAACTACGTGATCGGGATCATGCATTTGCCTGTGTAAAGACACCATGCGAGATAGAGTAGGCACTGCTTGCACTGCACCGTTAGTTCCAGAGAGATGTCTGCGTTGATGTGTCGTCCAAGTTGGTGCTGCTCATAAGCATTCCAGATGACTGGCAGCAAGATTCGTTCGATGTTGGGAATGGCGGGTTGGGGGCAGGGTGGAGTGCAATGTCTGCGGGGAGCAGCGTCGGCAGCCTTAC
This sequence comes from Ixodes ricinus, assembly GCA_037355805.1. Classification (NCBI taxonomy): domain Eukaryota; kingdom Metazoa; phylum Arthropoda; class Arachnida; order Ixodida; family Ixodidae; genus Ixodes; species Ixodes ricinus. The sequence goes on from JAZHYW010015576.1 coordinate 26,550, forward strand.
CCTCTACTATTCAGTAAAAATCTTGGAGTCGCACGAGAAAGGCGGTGGCGTTTTCTAGGGAATTCGTGCTGCGCGTTTTATGATCTACGTATTATCCGACAAAGCCAATGTTCCTGAGAACATCTTCAGACGGTCGTTAGGTCGTATGATTGTTCTGTGAGTGCCCGTGAGAGAACGAGCTCATTTCACAAGCCCCCGCTTTTTCGAAAGCCCTCTGAGCAGAAGGCAGACCAATTGTCTTTATTGTACCCATCCGAGCGGCAACATATGCATCGGAAAGGGCCATCCTTTTCTCATTCTTTTTATCGCGTTGGCGGCAGCTGCTCGGCTATATCCATAATCTTCTTTTCTATGGGCAATCAGCCACAAACCAAGCGAACATTCACCCCGTTGCTGACTTTCACAAAAGCTAACCTAGATGACAGAGTTCGAGAACATCCGCCCCTCTCCTCTTACACTACCTTTTTAATTCATACTTTCCGAGTTCTTGTATCTATTTTACATTTTGTTCTCCCTCTCCCGCTACCCAGACCCCCTCCCACCTTTCCCGTTCCGCTACGAGGTATTTGTATATCTTTCCAGCGCTCTATCCAGGCACAAAATGCTAAGTCACTGGAATGTGGTTGGATGCGCGACGTCTGATATTCTGCATAAGGATATTCTGCATAATCTGCAGACCAGTAGACAAGGGTGGCAAAGCACAGAATTCAAGAAATGGAGTGGTCTATGCCGAGCCGCCTACAGCGGGAGTAAGGTATTCACTCTCAATCTCTTCATTTCCGTCTTACTTTACAACATATAGTACTACTACAACCGAACTTAGAACCTTCAAGGGAACGACATCTTTTCGCTTAAGCTTAGATCCAGTTGTACAGAAACCTACCGAATGCCAGTCAGAGATCCGTGCCCTATCGGAAGCCGTTAAACTGAGAAATGGCAGATAGTTTCAGACTCGTAGAGATTGTCATTGTTAGCTAATGTTTTCGACCTTCCGTGCCTTCGCGGGAACTTCTCAACTGCAGATTGGTTACTTCGCTTCCAGTCTTGACGAGTATGCAGATGCTTAAGATTAGTTATGCCCAATGCACGCTTAGCACTCTCTGATATCCTTCACGTTTAAACACCAATTCCAGAATTTACGCTAACACAAAGCAAAACATAAAAACAAAAAGTTATCAGTTAAACAGATATGAACACTTGAATGTTTTGGGCTTGATGCCTGATTCTGCATCAATAGGAGATGCACCAAAGTTCACATTAATTATCTTAATGTACTCGGGGTCAACGTTCTGAGGCATCGAAGGTAAAGCTACACACAGGCGCATTTTCAGAATTGAAGAAAAATAAGCATGTAAGACGAGGACACCCGCACCAACACGCCCTTCGTCCATCAACACATTTTCTTTTTGTATTAATTTTCAGAGTATGCTGTTCCTTAGTTTAGTGCCCTAATATACAAAAGACGGTAGATTAAAGCTTCGTATTTGAAAAGAAGGCTCGATTAACATATACAGCTTCACGACGTACACAGTTTCGTAAAGTCCTATCACTTGATTATTTTTACAGCTGACTTCTCAGAACGAAATGCCGTTTCAGAAAAGTCTCCCGGTTACATCAACACTACAAGAGTCCTCTATCAAATCAATATTGTACACATCAAGGCCCATTGGCACGTACTGTCATCAAGTTTGACTACGTTGCAGAGGCTTAAGTCTGGTTTACACATTTGCGCTTGAGTGTGATCGAGTGTGTTGTCCTCGTTTGTAGCCGCATACGACGAGAGGACAGATTGGCACACTTGAGCCGTCTATTAGGTAACCCTGGAACAGTTGCGATCTGCGTATGCGTCAAAGTTACTCATTTTTATGCATCATTCTTTCACCGTGGTTTTGACTTTGAAATAAGGCTGACAATGTCACGAACCAACGTTTCTTATCTTGTAAATGCAGCAAAGTCCTTATACCCAAAACCGTTGATCTCGAAAATACTGCAAAACATTATACCATATACCTTATACCAAAACATTTGATCTTGTAAATACTGTAAAGCCTCGTATCTTATATCTTATACCAAAACCTTTGATATCGTAAATACAGCAAAACCTTACACGTTTTACATTATAGCAAAACCTTTGATCTCGTAAATACAGCTAAACCTTATACCTTACACCAAAACCTTAGATTCTCGTAAATACTGCAAAATCGTATACCTTATACCAAAACCTTTGATATCGTAAATACTGGAACACCCTACACATTTTACATTATAGCGAAACCTTTGATTTCGTAAATACAGCTAAACATTATACCTTATACCAAAACCTTAGATCTCGTAAATACTGCAAAATCGTATACCTTATACCAAAGCATTTGATATCGTAAATACTGCAAAACCTTATACCTCACACCTTATACCAAAACCTTTGATCTCGTAGTTACAACAAAGACCTTATACCTCTCTATACCTTATACCAAAACACTTTGATCTTGTAAGTACAGCAAAACCTTATACCTCACACCTTCTACCAAAACCTTAGATCTCCTAAATACTGCAAAACCGTATACCTTAAACATTACAGCAAAACCTTTGATATCGTAAACACTAAAAAACCTTAGACCTTGTACCAAACCTTTGATCTCGAAATACAAAAAAAAGTTATACCTCCATACCTCGTACCAAAACCTTAGATCTCGTAAATACTGCAGAACCTTATACGAAGGTCGGAAGTGGACGAGGGCTATCTGAGAGATGGCGCTAATGTGTTCTCTCGTCCTAAGCAATTACAAGTGAGCACAACCAATGTCCCCTAGAAGACGAGGCCTGTGCGCCTTTGCCCCTAAACTCCATCAACAGTGAACCTGCTCAGCGCCATGCGGCATGCGTCAGCGTCGCCCCCAGCGCGTTTTGCAGCGTCTCACATCGAACACGACGTTAGCACGCGGCAACGCTAAGACGAATGCGTTTGCAGCTTTGCGATGACGTCATGCGCGGACCTTGTCTTCTAGGTGGTATGCAAAGCGGAAGTTCGTATGCTTCTTTGCGGGGTTGTGTTGACGTCAGAACTCCCAGCTCTGATTGACTCTGATTGGAAGGATAGTGGGTAGGCCTCAAGGCAGCTTGCTTTGAGGTCTACCCACTATCCTTCAATCAGAGGCGATCACGGCTAGGCCTTCTGACGTCAGCACAATACCCGCGAAAAGAAGCAGACGAACTTGCCTTCCGCTTTGGCAAAACGCACTCACTCAAGTTCAAACGCTAATGTGTGAACCCGCCTTTGCGCTGAGACACGAATCCGAGTTACCATCCGGCAACCAAACGACCGAACACTTGGTTGCCATGGTAACTCGCAGTCGTATATGTCGACATAAGCCCAGCGAAATATAGTCAAACGCACACTGTGTTAATGGACGTTTACGCTCGTGAGTGAGCTGGCAGAATAGGAATCTGCTCGTGTGAGAAAGAATTACGGGTCGTAAGGGTAGCTACACCTGATAACCAATATTAAATTACGGCACGGTGCATTTCCTTTTTTCGTCCGTGGATGCCGACAGGGGCTCTTTTGTGGTATCGTTTATTGCGGCAGCCATATGCAAATTTGTGTTTCCGAACGCGGCATGCCCTATATGTGGTTTACCTTTATACAGTCCGAGTCGCGCACGCCCACACGCCGCCGAGGAAATTAGCATTAAAGTAAACGCACGGCCTCCAAAGTATCACCGCGCACCGACTGCGAATCAGAATATTGAAACTGGCTAGTTGCGAAATATATCTTACTTCCACGGAACGCGAGCAAATCCTTTTCTTAAAATAGAAAGACAGGAAATAGCGGTGAGACTGGCGAAATAAAGCTAAGGAAGAAAAAACGCGAGGAAAAGAAATTGGAGATATGAGAAGGACGTCTTGTTAGACTTCATATTAAATATTTCCTCGCGAAAGGTAGGATGTTTGTTTTTGCAAAAATCGAAAAAATAAAACAAAACAGAGTACCGGATAATGACGTCTGAGAAAAAATTATTTTATCTTTATTTTTCAACACGTGGTGTGAAAAGAGTACTGGCGCGAATTAATTGAATTTTTTCTTACCTGTATGATTGGACATTTTCGAGAGAAAGGAAGAGAAAAAAGAAACCATTTTAAGAGAACGTGCGCTGGAAATAACTAAATCCCGTTCTTTGAAATAGAAGAATTTTCATACACTTCTTTGACAACACGACAGTCTGAGTTCTTAATACAAATATTCCTTACACGGTCAAGTATTATTATTTCCAAGTACCGACAAGTAATTATTCTAAAAATAGTTGACCTAAAAAGGCCTAGAAAATGAAGGGTTTTCCCTTTCTTTTATAGAGCTGCACTAAATTTTGTGTTCGACTTGTGAAACGTGTCTGCAGGAATGTGTTGGTTTAGGTATTTATGACATAAAAAAGTCTAGTTGACTAAAACTCACATACACAACTCATATTATTTAAAATAATATGTCCACAATGTCACTTAAACGCGCATATGTCTCGGCTGCCTACTTTTGTAAAAGGCAGTAAATATAATGTAAAAAAACAACGAGGCCACGCTGCGGTTGCTGTGAAAGTTTCTAATAACCTCGAGCTTTTGAAAGGATCGCGAAGAAATAACGCACTTCCCTTGCGCTCTTTCCATCTCAACTCACTGCTTCAGGCCCTGTCACGCTGAGGCAACAGTTGGACAACTCTATCCGGCAACACGAAGAAATCGTGTTGCCGGCGACCTTGTCACATCGCGGCAACAACAACAGTCCGGCAACATGTTGCTGCCGCCCGGCCACCGTGTTGTCCGATTGGTTGTCCGACAACCCTGTCACACCGCGCTGACGGCGGGACAACACGGGCCAGAGGCCGCAGAGCACATCCGCCATCTTGATTGTTTACCTTCGTTAGTGTGCGGCGCGGAGTCGCTGGAAATTTGACTTTACAAAGCGCTAGTGCGTTCGAAGAGCCGGAAATGACCACGAGGCGACATCAACCAGTGATTGTGATTAGAAAACTTGACACGGAGAGTATTTATCACCCTTTATTTTATCAAAATGTACTTCATTCGCTGACAAAGCAGATAGCCCTAACCGAGGATAACTGTATAGAAGTGTTTCTGTCCGGTTCTTTCCTTTGTGCGATTCCCATTTCTACTGTAAAATTGAGTTAGCACTGGCCGTACCCCAAAGCGTCTTTTGTGGCGTGGTGTTGAACTGAGCTGACAGTGCTTAAAAACTGCAACACCGACACGATCCGCCTTCATAACAATCGGTGGAATAAATACTTTTCAACGCTGTCTATTTGCCTAACGCCTGCTTTGTGATCGCTTCATTCCTAAAAACGTCCTGAGTATTTTTTAAACAAATCAGATGTCTGGTGGCGGCTGTTTCCAAGTATCAAGCATCAACAATCACGATGAGAGTGATCGTTTTAACACTTCTATTTTTTAATATTTGCTTTCCTGGATTATTTTTATTATCCTTCGTCAGTGGGTGAGTAGGCATGCCATTTTATTTCACTAACAGTAATGTGAAATGCAGCTCTAATTTCAACACCTGCAGTCTGAACGTTTACGACCGTAGCTGTGACCATTTCGATAATCTTTTTCCGTAATTACGCAGTAAAAACATTCATCAAATTATTTTAGCTGCACGCCAGCCTTACATATTGTTAAATAACGTTTTCGAAGCCTTTATTTTGAGTTAGACGTTATTGATAGGGAACTAGCTCTGCCCATCGAAGCTATCTCTGTTGTCGTGTTGCCGGCCTGAAATTCGCTTAGCCAGCGATCAGGGCAACACCCGCAGTCCAACACACGTTGCTGCTGTTTTTGTTGCCGAAAGCTGTCATACCGAGGCAACGTTTTAGTTGTCGTCCATGTTGTCCTGCTGTAGCTGCGATGTGACAGGTTCGTCGGACAACGACGGGAAGGAGCAACAAGTTGCCCGACCGCTGGACAACGTGTTGTGTTGCTGTTGCCGCCGTGTTGCCTCGGTGTGACAGGGCCTTTAGTGATATGCTCGAAGACAGTAGACGCGTGAGAGGTATCCGATCGAAGAGACTATCCTATAAGGCGGCCGAAGGCGAAGTGCTCACACGAATCTATAACCCCTTTTGTACGCGTGTGTTTGAGAAGTTAGAACGAATAACGATTTTTAAATTACAGTGTTATTTGCCTTCACGTCATGTACACGTAGCTATTGAAAACAAAAACATGTCAAGAACAAAATGAACATTATCCGCGCTGGCGAGAACGGCTGCACGGTATGTTTTTATTTAAGGTTATTATGCTTAAAACAAATATCCCATACTGAGCTGAGCAAACCAAAAGCCGCGGTTCCACTGATAATACAATATACAAAAGACCGACTGTAGACACTGAGGCGTGTTACTTCCTTGTATGGCGACACTCTCGCGCTGGTCACAAGGAGACTGCCTCCAGACATTCGAAGAACGCATAGACGTATGATGGTTACGATACAAGATGAGAAGGAAAAAACCCATAAACCTGGAAATTACGTTTTATACCAATCACAATAAAGATTTTCGGCACGTCTATTACCTTTCTTCTACGGCTACACGTTGATGACGAGTCATTAGAGGTTTCCAACCACGTACGGGCCCAAGGAAGATTCCGACTAAATGTTTTTAATGTAACTGGGGCGGAGGGTTTGAAATGCCACGCTCAGGGACACGGCGTTCTCTAACCTCGTTCGTTTTTTTGTTTTGTTTTTTCCCCTCAGCTTCAACGTATAATAATTAGAGCAACTGACAGGATTATAACGGCAGGGGCGGTCTTTCGGATGTTTCGCCACCAGCGAGAGCTTCCCATCTTCAATAAAACTTCGGTGTCTCAGAGCTTCAAGCGTGCACGCGGAGCCGAAGTATACGGCAGAGGGCGACCAGCGCGTGCTGCACGCCAACCATCTAAAGAAGACGCCCTGCCGTTTTCAGCCTCTCATAGGCTATGGTGCCAAATATAGCACTCTGCTGGTAGCATCCTATTCAAAGGGACATGCCTAAAGTCACGATCACACTGCGAATACATCGTACAAAAGACAGTCTTAAGACACGGTCTACGGTGTGTGTCTTCCTTGTAAGACATACGCATGAAGCAGACATGTTTCTAAAATGCTTGAGTCGTGTCCGCCGATAATTATGTCATCATGTCTACAGCCAACACCGCGTCCTTTGTCTGATGTGCGAGCAGTGGGACTGCGGATTTGACGTACCTTTAACATAGGTCCCTCTGCAATCGGCAAATCAGCCCACGCCCTTGAGTCGCGAGCACATGCCACGCGCAGAGGAGAGCCAACTGATTTGCCGCCGGCCATTAAGGTTCCCATGTTGAGGTTACCTTTACGATCGTACGAATACAATTTGACGCGCGGGTATAGGTTTAAGGGTGCACACTGTACTCAATCCACAGACCTGTCCAGATCCGGGTCGTCTTCCAGCACAACAAACTCCTGGGGCGAGTGCATCGTCCCACCGCCGCGGTAATCCCCGTCCATGCTTCGAGAGTCGAGCTGGGCTTCGTAAACACTCCACGTCAACGAGAATATCGCTACTGCTCGACCACGACGCTTTCCGATCTGGCGGTAGCACGAAACGCTGATCTCCGAGAGCCGGATTCCTGCGGAAGTGCCGCCACGCATCCCAATGTGGGGGCCTTGGAGAGTGACGTAGCTGACATCAGGTTCGCACGTTGCCGAACGGGCGCAGAATCGGAGCACATCGCCAGCGCCGTGCGTGTCGTGGATTGCCCGCTCAAGCGTGGCAAGCCGTTACCGATGACGTCGTCGATACGGTTACGCGTTCGCCGATCAGACTGCTAAGCGGCCAGGGATTAACCGCCGGTAGGTTACACACCTGCTCCGTTGCCTACAGTGAGGGCTCGGTTGCATCGTTGGCGAGAAGGCGTCGGGGATATACCGTGCCTTTACGAACATTGCACGTGCACATTTGCGTATGCGCTTCCGACTACTGAGGAGAACAGTCATTTATACCATCAAAACTGTTCACTATCTATGGGCACGCTTAATCCTGTTGCTGGAAATACTCTATATCTTCTTCGCATTTCTGGGCAATTTATTTTTATTGCATTCAACGAACATGCGCAATATGCTTGCTTTCTGTTTTTCCTTCTGTGCTGCCGGACCCACCCTCCCCCTTATTTGTTTGTCCTTACAATGGTGCCTTCCATGCGCACCACTTCAGCATTTCCATATCTGCAGTAACGTCAATGTGAACACACTAGTGTATACTGTATATACTCGTGTTCGTTACATCTTGCAACTGAGTTACCAGAAGTGAATGGTCATTAAGATGGCGAGGAGGCACATATATGTTTTCATGTTTAAAGGTCTCAATTAATTATTATAAAGCACTACACGGTCACAGAGAATGACAACGCGAGAAATCGTCGGTCGATTTCATCGCAAATTGTGCTAGAAAAAAATGTTGGGATCCTCAACACATTTTGAATAAAATATACATTGGCTCAAAATGTGTGACTAGAACAAGAACTACTTGAATTTTTTTTTCTTTTTGAGTTTTGGGCTTTGAAAGGGCAGAAGGTTGCTCTTCGAAGCAATAATTTCGTAGTTTTCACGAATGACACCTTCTGGAGTCTCTTAACGTTTAGATTATTTTTTACAACAATAATAACTTTTTCTACTACTTTAAGACTTCGTATAGAAGGGCTAAAGTTCTCTAGAAGTGTATTGTTTTTATTTTATTTTCTAAGATAAGATATTCTTGAATCTTGCACCTTTGACAATAATGGGCCAAGTTTGAATCGAGCTAGCTTTGCAATTTACAGTTATTTAAGGCATAAGAAACATATCAAATGAAAGCTTGTATCCGAGCCAACTTAAAAATTATAACTACTGTTCATTAAGCATATTTTATATAGAACAAACAACATTGTAAACCTAAGGAGAAAAGCTAAAAATACAAAATTCAACGTCATTTTTAGGCAATACATTTTTCCCCCACTCCTTTGATGAAAAGCGTCCTATGAACTTTTATATATGCAATTAAATTTCTTTGACATATATGGTTTCTCCATATTGAGAGTCCCTTTGGAAAGAAGACATATTTGTAGCTCCATTGTACAACGCATATCTCTGTCATTTCATTTTTTTACCTAAATATTAGTCATTTTTGTAACATAATCATAGTTTTTATTGGTTTCGAGTCCACACACAGTTCGGTAAAACTTGCACATCGATAGTATTTATAGTAATAATGATATTAGTATAATAATGTAAGGATTTCTTTCGAACGTAGAGTTTGCTTACTACAGAACTACAGAAATCGAGAAACCGTCTTAAATAATGATTAAGCATTGCCATATGGAATTAACAAACACATATAGGATGCTTGAAAAGTTTTCCGTGAGGTAATAGAGCACTTTAAGGGGAAAACATTGCAAGCGACAGCACGCCGAGCATGTCAATAAGCGTGCATGAATGTTTTCTTTCTTCTCCCTTTTAGATAGCTGTCGTGGTTGTATATTTAGTACAAACAGGGTCACTATGAACATTAGAAACGACTACCATATCATGAACCATGCATGTTATAGAAAGGAAGAAGCTATAGACAACCTGTGATTACTAGGAGGCGTCACCAGAGCTAAAGCTCTGGTGCCGCCGCCTGCAAAAGCGACAGCATTTCCCTCTCGTTTTGCTTCGCTGGCAGATTCTACGCTATCCACATATCTGTTATCTCATCTCAGTTTGTTAGGCATTGTTTACTAAAACCAAGAGGGAGAAACTAACTCTTTGCTTGGCAGCAATAGCAAACGTGGACGGCCAAGAATTCAGTCTCGAAGGCATTAAGAGGTTTTGACTGTGTGCTAATCCTAACTGAGGAGTGCGTTTTGCTGACCTACAAGGTATATGTCCAAAATGAGAAGGCATCGTTCTCAATCAAGGAAGACGAAGAAATCAAAGTAACTTTGTGGTAATCTGGCGAACTGTTAAAGAAACAAGTGGTAAGTAACGCATTTAATGAGCTCAAAAAGTGCGTAACAAAGTACTTCCCCATTAAGTCATCCAACATGCTCAGCGACTTGCTTTGAGCTCAGAAAAGTCGCATCTCGAAGCTCGCACCATCGTATTGCATTTTGATTTCGCGGAAAACTGGAGCGTTCTTTTCTCGGGAGCGGTACAATGCTTTTATTGAAATAACCAAATTGTGTCTATCTTCACTTGCGTCGACAACGAAGCGAAAAGTCTACAGTTTCGGAGTCGTCAACGACGACATATTGTGCACGATACAGCACAGAAACTGTTTGCTCTGCGCTCAGTTGAAAGGTGGCTGGAAGAAAACATTCCGATATTTACAAAACTTTTCCACATCAGAGACGGAGGGCTAGTCATTTCAAAAATAAGTTTTAACTGTAAGAGATGGCAAAAAGACAAGAGGTGACAAATTTTTTTCACTTTTTTTAGTTACACGCACGGCAAACGTGCGTGTGATGGCGTGGGGAGAGCCCTCAAGCACAAAGCCTCCTTGCACAACCTCAGGTCGTCAGAACTGGAAACCATTGGAAGTGCTGATGATTTTGCTCATGTAGTGGCCCCGAAAGTGCCTGGAATTGTACTCCTCAAAAGTGAAGCAGCATGCCTCGCCTCGTACCGTGACAGAAAGTAAAAGGAATCGAATTCCTGAGTCTTGTGAAAAAATATTCAATCCTGCCACTTGTGGATGAAGGCTCAAAATAGAGACGGGTCTTTCGGGGTTGTGATAAAAGAATTTCGAATCCTCAAGAGTGATGATAATCTCACTTGAAATCACTTTTCCTTTTATCACCATAAACGTTACTGTGAGTTTATAATACTAAAATGCTATGGATTGTTATACATTTCCCCCGTTTATCTGTATTCTTTATTATTGCCTCAAATAAAAGAAAGCAAAGAAGTTTTGAACGAGCCTCGCCAGTATACGTAAAAAGGCGGCCGCATGAAAGAAAAAATATTTCACACGGCCCGCTCGGTTTTTGAAAAGAATTTATCTCACCCCTTCATTGCCCGACGTAAAGGTATGTATAACTTAATTGTTACACTTGTTAAATATTAAAATAAAATAAAAGCGTTTCAAGAAGTTTATTTAAAGAGAAGTTGTGAATCTTAAGATTTTATAATCAAGCTGGACATGTGCATAAAGTTTTTATTATTATTATAACATACCAGTCATCCCTCATTTTTACTTAATGGCACATGAGCTTAAATATCATATATATATATATACTATGGTCACGTTCCAAGCTTATACATATAATTACGAAAACGATTTGGCGATGGCCCATTCTTTTCATGTCTTAGACTGTGCAAACATCATACTCTTCTTCGCAAACGCAGTGCTTGATATGACGAAACCATATATATATATATACATATATATATAATATATTTATATATATATATTATATATAGATATATACATATATAAAGCTATATATATATATAAAATATACAAAATACGTACTTTGTTAAAATGCGGCTGCATTTTGTGCTTTTAGCTTTTTTCAAGTTTACATTGTGGTTTGTACTATATTAACTATGCCTATAATTAACAATATTATAATTTTTAGATAGGGTTAAATACAAGCTTTCATTTGATATGTTTTGTACGCCTTATATGTTTGTACATTGAAAGCTAGCTCGATTCAAACTTGGCTACATTCTCAAAGATGTAAAATTCAAGACTTTTCATTTCTTATAATAAAATTAAAAGCACACTTCTGGAGAGCTTTAAGCCTACTATATGAAGCCTTAAAACAGTAAAGAAAGTTATAATTGTTGGGAAGAAATGAATCTAGAAGTTTCGAGACTCCAAAATGTATCACCCAGTGAAAACTGCAAAAATGGCAAGACCTACCTTTCGCCTTCCGAAGACCAAAACTCAAGAACAAAAAAAGTTCCGTGAGTTCTAATTTTACAATCTTGTTCTAGTCACACATTTGCCGCCAACATATGTTTTCTAAAAAAATTTTTGAGGACCCATAGTGTTTTGTTTGTTTGTTTTTTGCACGATTTAACATAAAATTACTTAATCATTTTTTTTTTCGAAAATTGCAATACCGTGGAATGGTAGACAGCCTTAAAGAGACGTAGAACTGTAAGTACCATTGAGTGTTAGCTGGAACGGTAATAGTCATATACTCTACATTGAGCCTTGAATACGTGATTGTAAGAATGTTTGTAGCCATTGGAATCTCAGAATGCCGTAATATATCCCTTTATTATCGTTCACATTTTCACGAAGATAATATTCAAAGCCTTGACTTGCTCATGCTGAAGCATTCACAGCCTTGAGGTCTCTTCAAAAGAGTATTGCTAATTAAAGAATAGTTCGCATGCAGTTCGTTCAGCGTGGGATCATCTAATAGGGTATCGTGAAGATCTGAAGAACGTAAATATGTCCCATATTATAGGAAAGAGCAGCTTATGGCGGTTCTTCCGCAAACAGAAGTAATAACTGCGTCGGATCCAATTGATTTACTAAAAGCTGAACAGAAACAACGACTCAAGGATCGTCGCACAGACTTCGTGGAAAGGGATCAACTGAGTTGGGTAGTAGGCACAAAGGCTAAAGTTACGTTATACACGGACCAGAGAGATTTTCAGAAAGATCGTGTGCTGCACTGCAGCGTGAACGTAATTGCATATTGCTCCACGTTTTGCAGGACACTAAATGCGAAATCTAACAGAAACAAACAAAAACAAGGACAATCGAATTACTGGAGACTGGTCTCGCGAACTCGACTGCGCGGTGATTTAAATAATTGTCGACGGCTCTCAGATAATTTGATATCGGCAGAGATTTGATATAAAAATCCGGCAAAGACAGAGCAAGAGAAAGAAGAAGAAAATGTTAAAGTAAGGGACGACCACTAATTGATGCGCGAACAATGCATTAGAAAGGAGCATCTCGGATTCGCTATAAATTTAGTACAATCAGCAAGCTTAAGAAAACTTAAAAAAAGGTTTTACAAGGAACTAAAAGGAACAGTGCAAACACTACAAGGACTAAGGCGACATAAAAACCACTAAGAAGGATTAACTTGAAAACATAAGATTTAGATATAGTAAAGCAGCGTCCATTGACTTTCTATAAATGCATCCCTCTCCGCTTTTTCTTTGAAAAAAATTCACACATAGGCGATTTTATAGTTGTCAAAAGAAAAGCAAAACGAAATTTCAGACTCAACATAAAGACAATTTTAGTTTGAAAATAAAAAAAATCCATCATTTTGTAGAGCCATGCAAGACTGCTATTTATGCTGCAAGACTGCTATTTAAACAGGGAACTGTTTAAACATGAATTACATGTTTAAACAGTTCCCTGTTTAAACATGTAATTCATTCGTTGTTTTTCGGCTTAAGGGAAAAAACATTTTCGCAGTCGTGTGCATTCTCAAAAGCAAGCACTCGCAATCACTCAAGTTTTTTGTTTTTTTATTTACATAGAGACCTGCATCGCCTTTCGGCATTATAGCAGGGGTGAGTACATGAAATACATTAAATTCTAACAAAAACATCAGAACACATGTTCCCATGTTTAGAATATACTGAGATAAACATCGAAACACATGTTCCATGTTTAGAAATACTGAGATAAAAACATTTCGCAATTGTACTAGGGCTGAATAATAAAGAGCTGAGTCATATTCGACATAGATGGTATCGGTTAAAAAGCACAGTCGCCAAATGGTGCTTACAATTAGTGGAGTTTCAAAACACAATAACTCCCAGTGAGCGTAAGTTACTAGTGTGTCGTGATCAGCCCGACGGTTCAAGTTCTTGAAAGCATTTCGGCATATCGTAGCTTAGGGTGCACTCTGGCAATTTTATGAGCTAACCAAACTAACTATATATTTTTAATACTCGACATTTGCCCTGCCTGGAATGCTATTTAGTATCTCTAAATTGAGAATAGCTATTGCGAAATCAATAAATATAGGCAATGCGAAAACCTACACTCAAATATGCCCGCGCTTTTCAGTGCTGTGACGTCACTGGCAGGCAGTGTTACAGGTCGAGCTGCCAGTTTCGAAAAGAGAATATGCCGCGTCATTGTGCTGCACTACTGCGCTGGGGCTGGAAGAAGCTCCCAAAGCATTTATTTGACTCCATTAATCTTTCTGTAATCAGTTGGGAAAAAGGTCTACAGCCCAATAAGTAAACCCTTGCCTGCTGCAAGAGTCACTTTTTCAATGATGCCAGTTGAGACTTTCGGAGTGAATTGAAACTGTGAGGACCGAAATTGTAAATTCAATACCTTCGCGAAAAATACTTATTTTCGTCTAATATTTGGGTGGCCAGTTTGTTCGCGCGTTTGCTTAATTTTGAGGCAAATCGAGGACCACGAGGAAAACGCCGGAGTACCCCTTTTACCGGAAGCTCCGCAGGGGTCGTCGATCTTATTCTACGCAGCAAGGGCTTCCGAAAGAGATTCTGTTGAAGGGAAGTAAGACTGCAAGGAAAAGGGTTTTCTCATCGGTGCCCTAGGAAAAAAGGAAAGCCCACGGAAGGCTTCTGTTGCATTCCGAACTTTCCGGAAACCAACATCAAAGAAGGACCGTCCAAACACCTATAAACAGTTGGAATCACTGGCGCACATATGGATGGAGCTAATTCACAAGACCAACACGACACGCTCAAATTCACGTACGACTGCATTGCAGAAAAGAAAAAAAAAAAAAGAAAAAAACATACCCAATCGAGCAACCCGTCAAGCCGAAAGTCAAACGCTTTCATCCGAACATCCAGCGAACGCAAATCTCCGTGCCGAACCATCCGTAGCGTATAACGGCAGGTTGCTGAGCTTTCTTCATGAATATCGTCCTGCGGTTGCAACCACCTTCTCTTCGTAAGAGCTCCTAACAAAACAAAACAAGAAGAAAACGAGACGCAATACACCTGTATAGGCTGCGACGCCGCGACCGCAGCGCAGAAAGAAGAGCTCTGTGTAAACGATACGCTTCCATCGGCCGCCCCATCGTCGGGCCGATATGATGAGTGGAGACGGCGACAGGCGCAGTGAATTGCGTACCGCGGAAATGGCGCTTCCTGCCATTTCCCAAAGCCGGGACAAGTAGCATGATACGTGCCGACCGCCGAAGCGAGGGGAAAACCGTGTAACAGCACACGCGCTTAGTACAAACGCACACACATACACGTGCATACACGTACAGGAAGCACACGCAGATTCGCGACGGCTAAACAGCATGTGGCAAATCCGAATGCGGTGCTCGAGGTAAGGAGCTATCTCGGGTGTAGCAGCGGTTAAGTGCCGCGCCGGCGCTGTACGTACGCACCGATATGGTTACGTGATTCGCGATCCGCGAACCAGCGGAGCGTGATGGGTGCGAAAAAGGGGTTCTCCGCCCGTTTAATTACACACGCTGGCGCGAGCACCGCGGAAACATGCGAGGTTTCGGAGAGATGCAATTGTTTCGTTGTTGCTTTTTGTCTTGTTTGTGCGTATGCGTGCGTGTGGCTGTGTGTCCGGGTGCGGGGGCTCGAATCGTACGGAATAACGTACCGGTGGCTGACGTAGGAAGTTGTCGAGACGAGTGCGTCCGGAGTTTCCGCACGGAGAACTATGACGACTGCGAGAAGGCATTTTTGTTGTGTTTTTCTTGTTCTCGTGCCTGCTTTGCGCAGGATTAATCGTTTTCCTCCGAATGATTTTGTTACTTTATGCCGCTTTCACAGATAGGGAAACACTTTTATGTGGCAGAAAGACATGTCGTACTATAAATTATATTATACACTCCGTTTCACCAGAAACAAAGGCGCAGTTAAAGGCCAGTGGACAGAGCAACATGGACACGGATACTAAAAGCGCTAGACCACGGAAGATTAATTGCGCTTGATCAGCTTATCAGATCGTAGCACGCACACAGAAACACAAGAAAAGCCGCGACTTTGCACTTTTGGCGCTGCTTGATACATCCCATTGACTCGAAGCTTCGTACGCGCTCCAACTTAAGGTTAAACGAAGTGTAACATCGCCAGCTGTTTAAAAATGTAACACCGGGAACACATGGCCCTACGATTGTCTTGCGCTATCGTGGTCTTTACTCTGTCCCCTGTCCCTGTCTTTTGGCGCTGGGGACGCCAGTGATCCTGCAGGTTCAATCTCTACCCTTGCCCGTTTATATCTGGATGAGCATCGTACCGGCGTGCGGTCCTGCCGGTCCTGTATCCCTACTGCGTGATGTACGATAAAGACCCCATGCTAACAGACGCACTGCATTGGCTAAATTTCTCATATACAGTGGGTAACAATGTCACCATTATTATGGCCGACCTAAGCCGGGGTCACAGTGTTTATACATCATACCATAGCCTCCTATACACTGACTAAGCCTGGCAGATCTCCACGAGAAGCGGCCGCCGAAATGGAAAAGGTGGAACGACAGACAACGAATGAGAGGAGAGCCACGTGACTGGCGCCCCGCTGCGGCAAGACGCCGAAACACACTTCTCCCGAGCGAACAAGTGTGTTTCGGGTCCTCGCCGCTGCAAAAGCTGTGCGCTGACGTCCAGGTTCCCCGAGAAATGGCTCTTCGATGCTCTGTCCTACCAGATCCTCGCGCTCCAAATCAGCGACCGGGCACTCTATGGCTCCGCCGTCGAACTGCCAGGCACTGTGAGTATAGAGGAGGCTTTGATCATTTTGGCACGCGACATTGGAACCACGGATATAGCGGCGATGCTTGTTTGCAGACTGTCCTTTGTATGATGCATGATCAGTGTGAACCCGGCTTTAAACTTCTGCTGTTTAGATAACTAACGATTGTTTAAAAAAATAGGTATACCAACTACTTTTATGTTGCCCTGCGACTGTCGTGCTAAACTGTAATGACATCTTTACCTCGTTGGAAGATTCTAAAAATAAGGTGGGAGTGATTGAAGCGAGAGTTCTTAAACGTTGACAGCTTGGGGAGGAAGATTAAAACATAGAGACGCGTCGTCACCGGGAAGAAAGAGAAAATAGAGGGTTAGCGATCGCGTGAAACAAGTGCAGCGTTTCTCTACACCCCCCCCCCCCCACACACACACACACACACATATACACAGACACATACTCATCACCTTGAGAAGCGAGTGCATTTGCATGCATTTGAATACTTAAGTACCCTAGGTATCGATTTCATTATTTTTTCAAGTCAGAGCGATTACTCATGGAGTGTCAGAAATGCCCTGGAGGCATAGATGTAACGCTTGATAACGTGTAACTCGAGCGTGCGCGCACATATTTAAGCGAACAACATGAGTGATCAAGACGTCCGTAAAGTTAAAGTAACGTCAGATATCCTACTCGAATTTGTTAAAAAGTGGAAGAAGAAACTCCCTGAACGCTTCGCCTTTGCAAATTCTAGTAGCTTGGAGTTCAGGCAAGAATATTAGACGTTGGTGAAAAAGGAGAGGGGGGAGGGGGAGATAAAGCGTCTTCGTTGGCGCACCGGTCCGTTTATCACCCGACGAGCTGTGTTTGGAGATTTGCGTTTGTCCTTTGTCCCTCTTGTTTCCCTTCTCCGGAGATTATTTTCGTGTCTTTTCTTCTTTTTCTTTACACCATAGAGGTCACGTTAAAACTTAATTGAATATTTTTTAAGCATTACTTTGCTTCTTATTTGATTTCATGCGCTTTGGTTACTCTGAGAGACTTAGATAACTACTCTGTACAGAATTCATTGACTAAGCCACTGCACACGCGTATTGTGATACAAAACTTGAATAGCTAAATAAGTCGCGTCCTGAAGTTCTTGCCGCACTCAATATTTTGCGCGATATAAATGTTGAAATAATAACTAAATTTAAATAATTACGCTCCGATAAAGAAAACAACTTGAAGTTAAGTCAGTCGGCAGGCGTCTCACAATAAAAAAAAAATCTTTATTTATTTTGCGCATTGTGCATTCCAGGCCATTACAGGGGAAGACATTTATTTAACATAAATACACATTTTCAATCTCCAAGGAAGGACTTGCAGCAAATAAATTAATTTGACATATATTATACAAAACATGCCAACAGTACAATACTATTCTTGTGCAAAAACAGTGAGTGAGCAGGCGAGCTGGTGGAAGTTGATCATGATGTAGAATACCTGAGACTGTGGTAAAAACTGGGAAACTTGGTCGAAGAAACAAAACAGGGGAAAGACGTTCTTTTCCCCTGTCTTTTTTCTTCAACCAAGTTTTCCAGTTTTTACCACAGTCTCGGGTATTCTACATCACTATGTGTTTGTTATTATACACAAGCGAGTACATTAACAATTTATCAACATATTATGGCCCCAGATGTTGTTGGCTTTACGCCAATTATGTGCCCCAAAACTGATTATGCCTAAAAGAACTTAATTAATTTTTTTCTTTCTTCTTAGTATAATTGTATAATAAGGTGCATTTACTTTTTATGTCTTTTGTACCAAACAATTAAGCGAGATATTCACTTAGGAGATGTTTTTCCTGTTGTGAGTATTTTTTTAGACTGCTTTGCGTGACGTTTTTATACCGTCGAAAGAACATGAAGTTATTGAGGTCACGAAACGTTTCACTGTGAACCTACGATCCCCACCGAATCTCTAAACCATCAAGATGAGTACCGCTTTCTGATCGAACAGGGGAGGTGGATTATAAAATTTATTATCCACTGGTTTCGGCGGACTCAAGATTTGACTAGCCCTATGTGTACTGTAAGTCTCGAATATTATACATACCTGTCGAAGACCTGCCTCAGATCGAAACGCCGAAGAAATCCTCCTGTTTTGTTTTTCATCGTTCCTCTACATCCATATATGAAGTATATGTGTGTGTGTTTGTGTGTGTATGTGTGTATGTGTGTGTGTCCGTGTGTGTGTGTGTGTTTAAAAAGGGGGTGTGGCATTAAAAAGTATCAACGTTTTGAAAAGCCCATTCGTCGATGAGGCTGTTTGTGTTCCCCTCGAACAACGTTTTTGTTTTTTCGTTTTATTATACGGGATATGAGGTCGCATCGTCGTTTTCTGCAGTTCCCGAATTTTACTGTTGCACGCCACGTTTCGCGTCCTCGTATTGGACGTACCCCATTTCCCCCACGCACAAAGCACGAACGGCCCGGGGACCCCATATCGTTCCTCGAGTCGCAGATACACGCGCGCCAATCTATAATGGAATCTACAGCACATGCCATAAGCCGGTATATAGAGAACGGCCGACTCGGACGCGCCCAGGCACCTGCATTCTGTTCTTGTTAGGCGAACGTTACAAGGGAACACGGGTCTTATCAGCGACCGGGCTCTTGTTTATGGGCAGGAGGGAATCCGAGGAGCATGGGTATGCATTCGGCCGAGGCTCTCCCGACGAGGGGCGCCTTCTCAAGAACGACCCCGGCAGCTCTTTCAGATCGCGCATCTCAAGATCCCCGGACATCGTGGCCGCGCGAGACGCCGCTTTCTTTGCCCTGCGACAAGCACAAGCATAGGGGCGTCCGAATGGTACGCCGATTGAGTCGCATCTCGTGTAGCTATTCAGCCTCCAGTCTGCACACTGTATAGGCGGGCAATAAAAGTTCGTTTGATCTCACGCGTCGAAGACTAGGGCAACTCTTCGCATGCCGTTGCGAGCACGAGCTGGGCATGACAAAGAAACGCATCGTCTGCCATAAAACCTTAAAAAAGGCAGTCTTGACGATACGGAAGGGGTATGGCGAACGCCCGCTGTCAGCGCGCACATACAGGCGCAGAGCGCCACAGTTATGGTATACCAAATATTTCGAATTCTTCCTTCTGCTCAAGCTAAACTAACAGCAACAAAATAGTCGACGTATCCACTGCTAATCAACAACAACAAGAACGCTAGGTCTGGGCCGAAAATCATCTTCGGAGCACCCGGGAGCTGCGAGACATGTTGATGTGCGACACAATTCAGTCTAAAACTGCATGCGGTCACGATGATAATACTACATTGTACAAAAGACAGTCGGCGGGACACCGTCTGAGACGTGTTAATTCCTCGGTCCTGTCACATTGGTTCGCACACACACTGTTAGCAGACATATTGCCGCGGCGTGCATGGCCGAGAGGGAACGCATCTCCGTACTTCTAGACGATTCGGCGTTTACTCTTATCCCAAACGATTCGACGCTCGATTCGAATGATCGAGATACCGAGTGTAGAATAGACAAGGAGTCCAGCGTGACCTGGCCGAGTCAGTGTCCCCGGGTGTAGGACGCTCGAACATTCTAGACCGAATGTTCGAGATACCCAGAGGTGATAGTTAAGGAGCTCAGCGCGACCTTGCCGACTCACTCTCGCAAGTTTGCGCTATGCGGAGAGGAAGTCGTCTGCTTCTAGCTTGCACAGGGGTGACAGTGACGTCAGAACGACGCCGAGTTCTGATTGGCTCTGCAAGCTGCCTTTAGTCTACCCACTGTCCTTCAATCAGACCCAAACAGAGCTCGGCGTTCTGATGTCACCGCAACCCCTGCAAGAGAAGCAGACGAACTTGCGCTCCCCATTGCCAGCTATCACGCCGACGTCTCGGTGCTCTCTGCTCCTGCTTTCGACGCCCGCTCCTGCTTTCTCGAGGCTCGTCTTTTTTCTTCTTTTTTCTGACTTGTGTTGGCCGATTAAACATTTATTTTTAGTTTTACCCCTGTCGATTCTTCCCTATCCGCTGTCGCACTGCTCATGCATCTGTCAACGAACATGTTCGAAACATACGTATGTGCGAACATGCTTAAGGCCTGTATACACATAATTCTTGTTAATACTTCGTAATTCGTAATTACAGGTAATTCTGTCATCATGTTGCAGCTAACACCCTGTCTTTTGTGTAATGTATGTGCAGTGTGATTTTTTTAATATTTGGCAACAATACGTATTTTGGCTGATTCGCGAATCGTCTTTAGGGAGCGGACATGTTTGTTTATTGATCGGCAGTTTATGATCACTCAGACACGTTCTGCTGCGCAGTCTGTGTTGTACGCTGCCTAGCAGATTAAGGGGTTACTCGCTGCATAGAGCGCTACAGCTCCTCCGGAAATTCAAATTCAAATTTAAATCTTTATTATTTTTTTCGGGCATGCACCGGGAGGATCTCCCAAACAAAAAGCTGCTAGAAAGCAGCTTAACGAGTTTCTGGGAGCTAGGCGTTACATGGGCAGCAGCTCACGTAACGGGCTCCCAGAGCACGCGAATATATTCTATTTAGAAACTTTTTAAATTTGTTTTGTTTGCTCTATCACAATATATTGCAACAACTGCCCTCGGCAACAACGTGAAACGCAATGCAATAATGCAATAAATTCAGCAATCACATTTTCACCTCTTCGTTCACAATATTACTATGGCTGCACTTGTCAATCTTCACCTCATTCCTATGATATATATATATATATATATATATTACGAGACAAGTAAGTTCGAACTGGTTGATGACGACAAAACTGAGCTTCTGTGCAAGCTAAAAAAAATACGAGCATAACTTTGTTCAATATAGAGCTTTAGGATGAAAAGCTTACCAGAACAGCTCAAGAAAAGCGCCACACTAGCTTTCAAAACTACAAAAAAAAAAACTTCATACTCGTATGATTATATCGACACGAAAAGTGTCTAAATGGCCTTTAAGCATGATCTAGGCCGAAAGCAGGCAAGGTGACTCCCTTACTGTGAACTGCGATCGACATTTTCTTCGAAAAACCTATCGCTATCCTTGAAAAAAAAAAAACAACGAATTGGCACTTTACACGGAGGGTCCTTTTTAGATTAAATACGGGTGTCGCTAAGTTCTCTCAGTCGAAAGCTACTTCGTGGGATCATTTTTCACCATCGGAAAACTGGGACCGAACGGACTTCGAAGAACGACAGATGGCTTCAAAAACGGGGTAGAAAAAACAAATGGAAGCCTTTCTTCTTTTATTTACTTCTTTGAGCTCTGCGACTTTATGGCCCCGAATCGCTGAATAATAAATGGACCCGGACAAAGTGACGGAACGTAGAGTATCAATCATGGTCGGTGATAAAGCGACAAATACCAAAACTAAAGAGAAACTTTCCATTTGGTTCGGCATTGTTAAAGGGGCTACAAAAGCATCCACGGAGAACGTTCCGTTTAGTAGTGTATATCAACACGTATTACAAATTCTGCAGTAAGATGGCACAACACTCAATCTTTCCTTTCAGTGGCTAGTGCCGTGACGTAGTTGCTCTCTTGCCTTTAGTTAGAACTGAAATAAACCTTAAGTATTGCGACGGCGTCGTCACAACCTATGGCACCACTTCAAACAGTTGAAAATTTTCGCACTGTTTTAACGTACGTTAATGAACGTTCTAACTTACAAAGTCAAACGACGTACGTATACAGTACGACATAAGTAACAGGAACAAGCAATCGCCATTTTTTTCCTGTTTTCTTTTGAACTTAAGGTAACTTCATCAAAACGAGTAAAGTAATGGAAAGTGTTTCATAGCATGGTTAGGTTAAAAGAAACCAACGAGTGCAGATGTCGCGTTCGCACTAAAAGTGTCACGCAGTGTACGTGCACGTGATCAAACACTTTTGTTTTGTTTTCTAAATCTCCAGAAATTGGTTTCTTCGTGTTTGAACGTTCAGTTGAAAATGAGAAACATGCGAACATTTTTGTTTATCTTTTGTTTCTTGTCGTGCTCATAAAACTACTGTATAGATAGAGCAATCAGTTAATCGCATTAATATTTCCGAAAAGGTGTTCCCTATTTTCTAAGTCGCCTCACGAGGGGTATTTAAAATATAATCAATTAGAAGTTCCACTATGCCGTTATTCCAAGTCTTTCGCCCTCCTAAAATTTAGAACCCGACAAATAGTTAATGACCCCAGCTTGGGAGGAAATTCGCCGAATATCGATCCCGACGCGGTGATCTTTTTCCAGGCCACCACGAATTCACGAAGCGCTTAGTTCGAGGCAACCATGACCCGGCGCCGTAGAGGTCTCAGCCATAGTACATGGTCCCCATTTGTACATCTAGTGCAAATTCAAAGAAATCAGGTAGTATAATATTACACGAGCTCGTTCAGTATTCAACACCTCGTGGAGACAAAATAAAAGTATGTTTTTTTCGTTTTCCAGTCGACGGGAAAGACCATTTCACGAGTAGCTCGAGGACTGGGCCTAACGAGCCGTGTTCCTTTTAAATGAACACAAATGACGCGTTTTATTTGGAACTCTTACTTTTTTCGGTGGGTCCATTCATCACGAGGGTATAGTGGGCCAAATTACGTGTAGGTGTTCGAGAATGGATTCCAGGTACCGTGTTCGAGCACGTACACCACGATAACGAAGGAGTGGGTCAGGTGGTGCCTCGCGTTTTACCCCGATACCTGACTTTGCGAAAGTATGAAGTTGTGCGAATGAAGAAGTTTTCTTCGCGTTTTGCCACGGGAGTCTGCAGTAGCCGGAAGGGAGTGATGGCATTCACTTGTTTATTTTTGTGTAGGGTCATGTGTTCCTTTGAGCGATAAAGTCGTTCAAACCTTCCATGACAGATGAAGTTAAAGAAGAAGAAAAAAAAACGAATTAGCAAACATATAGTTTTATGCTCGACCACAAGCTAACTGTAAATATCGGCTCAAGATTTTTGGTAAAATCAGAAAGATTGTAACGAAAAATGATCCCAAATTTTCGCGTTGCCTAGAAGGTGTCAACACAGATTATTCTTCAGATAAAGAAAGGCATCGGTTGTACAGTCTTGTGCAAATTATTTTCGCTCGTGAAAACAATTGTTCAGTTGTTTTTAATTAACAATTTGATAGCATCAAAGTAGACTACTCAGTCACAGATACCGATAATTGCCCCCGATAAACTTTTAATTGTAGACTTTGCAGCGAAGGTAAGTGTTTACGTAAGAGTGAAAAATAATTTACAATATATAATGAATAAAAGCGATTTCATCAATTTTGGGAACAAAGATGAAAATAGGCATTGGGCGTAAAACTGTCAAGCACAAAAGCGCGCTTCACTGAGCACAAAAGAAAGCTCCTCACATCGTGCCAAATGACTTATTCATCCCCAGTACGACGCTGTTTAGATAGAGGTTCAGTAGGAGCCTAATTTCCTGCTTTCAAGCGCAAGAAAGTTATCAAGTGGTGATTTTTGAAGCTTGGTCACATTGTTTAAGAACGTTATGCCACATAATAAAACAAAACAAAAAATACGAACATTAAAAAAAAGAGTGTCTTACCAGCTCACTTACAAGTTCAAAATGTAATTCGCACTTTTTTTTTTAAAGAAAGTTTGGGTTTTGCATATTTCCACAACAAGTGAATCAAATAAAACTAATATCCGTCGACTCACGGGGATCAAATACCCGTGATATATTGCTATGCGCACCAATAGTTCCTGAAATGGCGGCACAAAAATATGTGCTTTCTTCTGATTTATAGCGGCTGCTTGTAACCCTGTATTTTTCTAAGAAATTTTTTACGGCGCACTTGGACCCTTAAAACATGGTTAGAACGCGAATGAGTTGCAACGCCAATTGCTCTCTTCTTTTAGCACATTATCGCCAAACGCCGTTTCAAACCTCAGCTGGTCACTCGTCCGTCATCAATCCGTCATCTCTGTTTTTTTTTTTATGACTAACATTAATTAGCTTGCCTATCTACTTGCACTTTCTTCTCTCAGCGGGCCACTCGCTTTTACCATCTGCTACACCATACCCACTACGATCGTAATCGGCAAACAAGATGTCCCAAACCTCAATGCTTGCCACACCACCGTCATCCAGTCTCAAAGTTTGGACCGACCCTTCTTCCCTTTCCACGCGTCCGGGACAAAACCCGGGCTTGGCTGTCCAAGACACAAGTTCTCGCTTAGTGTCTTAGCCGCAGCACCCGCATGCTAACGACTACAAAAAAGCCGAGTCGCCGGGTATAGCCCCCCTCGCTAATTGGCTAGATCGAAATAATGCCAGGACCCGTTTTCCCCGGCAATTACGCCATTGTGGCGAGAGATAGAACAAAGTTCCTCCTCGGCCCGTTCGGTGGCTGCTCCGATGAGCATTCAGACGCGCACACACACGCGCACGCACGCACGCGTTTTCGGGGATGAGAATTTGTTGGACCGGCTCTTGGTGACAGGTGTGTGTGCGCGCGGGGGGGGGGTGGGGGGGGGGGGGGCGTGCGAAGAGAGCTCACGGCATAGACTCAGGGTCCGGTAACTCTGGGGTGGAGGGTCTCGCTATTTTGGAAGCGCCGCGCGCTGGGAGCAGAAAGAAACCGTATCGCGCGCTTTTTTCTGTTCACGTTTTGATGGTAGCGCTGATGGGAGACGCTCCTGGTGATCATCCCGACGGCGAGGAGAACCGGGAGACGATGTTAGGAGCTTGTTGCTGCGCAGAAAGAAATGTCTACCCCCCTCTCGCCTGATCTCTTCTCTCAAGGGACACACGAGGGCGCAAACGAGCTGGCGGTTGTTAAACATTTTGACTAAAAACCCCGAGACGTGGACGAGAAGGGACGGACAAACACAAATACTGTTGCGAGAAAGCTGTGAAGTATAAAATATATCCCCAGGTTGTCTAATTCCATCGTTAAAGCCCGCTCACCTGTTCCCCACTCCCAGGGATTAAAAGTTTAGCGGGGCGAAAGAACACGTAGTTTTGAAAGGCGAAAAAAAAATATTTAGTTGGTGTTTCTTTTTGTTTTTTTTTCCCTAGAGTTATAGACGAGAAATTTTCTTAGAGGACACATCTTTTCATTTCTTCGTTGAGCCCCAAAGATCAGGCCTCGTCGCTTACTAAAGGTGACCCTGGCAACAGCGAGGAGAGTCCTTTTGTGCCCGACACGCACGCCCCTATCACACACCGTCTGGTGATAGTCACAAAAAGACAGAGGGGAAGGAAATGGGCGGGGAGGGAAAATCATACCTTTGGTTTCTAGGCTAGGTGGCGCGAGCTACCGCCCGCTATAAAAGGTACAGCCGTTAGCATCCATCCATCCATCCGTTCCGGTCCCGCCAAGGATCCAGCAGCGGATCCGAATTTTAAAATTGTTTTAATGCGAACTTCGAACAAACTGCGCGTGACCTTGTTTTCGCTATCAAAGGGGTGGAGCTCATGAAATGTACTTGGGAGCAGCCACGGGAGCAGCTGAAACTGCTGTTTTGGAGCAGGTTGGGAGCAGCTAAAACTACATTCCGGAGCAAGCTAGGAGCAGCTCAAATCAGTTTTCATTGCACTTCAGCTTGTGTCTTAGACGAGCACGGGAGCAATTTCAATTGTGCTTAGCAGCACATATGAGGAAGAGTGCTTAGGAACCTAGGTAGATGGGATAACAGTGTAGCAGATGCGAAAACTTGGCCTTAGTGAGAACCAAAAAGAAAGTAACATATGTTTCTGATGATAGTGTCCTTGATATTTTGCGAGTGGTTTTCAGCTGCTCAAAATGCAAACCAGCACTGTTTATAGCACAACCCGCACGTGCGCGACATAGTAATTATATGTGCAAACACACGTGACGTGCGTAAGCTAGCGGACGCGTAGTTACGCGGAGGTACAGGACAACAACTTTTGAGTTTATCCTATTGTACAACTCATTATCGAAGCAGCAGACTACGATTAATGGAGTTATCATATTCGAAGCCATGAGCCAGAGCAAGATTTGAAGTACGCCGAGCAGATCTACCGCTCGCATGAGAGCTGCTGGCCGGCAAGGATTCAGATCGGACAGCGTTTCAGTTCAATCAAATTGAGATTTATCTTGCAGGAATGCGGTTCGAACTTCTAACGATGAAGCAATAAAAGGAATCTTTTGCTAATGTGTTTTCAACTGGCTGACGTCCGGAACCCGGGCGGCAGAGCCTCAGGCAGTCTGACGCTTCTCACCTCGGCCGACTTGCTTAACCGCTTATGGCTGAAGAATAACAATCCAGTCACAGGTGGTGTAGCGCATGGAATCCGACCCCGGTATTTTCGCGCGCTTCCGACTCGGGATACTCAGGGAGATTAAACGGAACGAAAAATTGCAAGGCCGACCAACCTAAACGCGCTCATTGTTGCCAATCGAGTCGATAAAGACCGAAACCAAGACAAAATATTATTATTTTGGCGCATGTTATGCGATTTGGAGCACTATGGCTGCGAAGTATTGGCTGTGGCGCACTTTCCGCAAAATGGCGCAGGATGGCGCAGGCAAATGCGTCTGGCGCAAAATGGCGCAAATGGCGCAGCCGTTCCACGCCTGTATCACTAAACTGATAGATTTTTTTTTTTTTTAGCTTTAACGTTAATTTGCGAAGATTGATTCATTTATAGTGGCTGCTGTTATAGTTACTGATAATTAAGAAACTCGGGGTGTGGTGCAGTCCTGATCACCTTATTGTCGCCCAGCAGCCAATGAGGTTGCAGCATTAACGATAAGAACGGCGAAGAACGAATCACGAAGCAGAAAGCGTGAAGCTAATAAGGCCACGTCCTGCTTTTCTTAAGCTGTTGGTAACTCTTTAATAGGCAAGTGGAGTCACGGAAGTCGACTTTTACCATTTAAATCCATTGGTTGTTCTGATTTGATCACGTGATCTTTAAGCCAGCCAGTGTGAACGAGAAGTTACGCGCTAAGAAAACGCTGCCGCGTCGTTGACACTAGACAGCATATAGAGTTATACTCTAGGTGACACTAGTGCAATGGCCACCCAAGTTCGAGATGCGTCGAGTTGCCGCAATCCGCTAGATTTGGCGGGCGAGACATCGCCCACCAATATACCCTTTTCAAGAGTGCGTGCTGCCATCTAGAAGTTGCTGTGCCAATTATCTGAGTCGGCCATTGTTTGATCACGCATTGTCTGGGCATGTATTAGCCACGAAAGTTGCGTCAGCATTTGGCGAGGGCTCGAATCGCGCGCATTGCGCACCAAAAATGGCGACTGCCAATGGTGCTTGATTGGCTTTTGTAAAGGTATTATTTAGCACATGTGCGACGCTTTTCCGCGTCGGTTTTTTTTTTTTTGAACGTTGGAAAGTGTTTAATTTTTTTTTTCTATGGCGTTATAAAACAACTTTTCAGAATTCCGAGCCCTTTAAAGTGTTTCAAAATTAAGTGTATCTGCGACGTTAGCACATGTAAAATAAAAATAAAGAAGCCTTAACATGAGCTTATAAACCTTACTTTTTTCCACGTCTCACCATTTGTTTCGAAATATGGGTCAATTGATAAAATTATCAAAGGCCGAATGAACGGATACCTCAATTTGTAGCGAACCGAAGGACAAAATATAAGCGCGCGAAGCAACGTACGGTCTCGAGGCATTAAAGTTAAGCGAGTAAAATATCGTCGATTTTAAGGGACCCACGCAATTGTTACAGATGACCCGCGCAACCTGGGATTGGTTTCAGCCATCAGTAAAGGTACCGGAACAAAATTGATGATTCTTGAGCCGGACTATTTGTCTCCATTTATATCCCGTCAGCAGCAATCTATTGTCCCGGCCCAAAAGAATCGCGTTTTGACGCGACCGTATGTTTGAAACACTCGTGGGGAGCTTCTACAAATCTTTTTGCGGTAAAGCGCAAATCGTTTTACGTCGATATTACGCAATCTTGTGGCTCAAACCGTTTAAAAGTGTGCGCCCTAAAAAAAAATTATATATACATATATATATATATATATATATATATATATATATATATATATATATATATATATATATATATATATATATATATATATATATATATATATATATATATATATCAACAATTTGTTTAGTTTTGTTGTGTTCATAGCGGTCATATTTGCTGCTTTTTTTTTTGCTCTTTTTTTAACGAAAATATGAGTAAATTATAAACGTGTCACCGGATAATAAGGCTTCGTACGTTCTGACAAAAAGACGTCGAAATACGATCATCGTAGCAAGACGATAAAGCGGACCAAAAGATATTTGAAAATCTTAACTCACATGGGTGCTTCTTTCTCTTATAATTAAGTGAATGATATGATATTTTCAATCGTATTCTCCATGTCGTAGAGATGCTATATAGGGACAGGTTTTCTCACTTCTTGTCGGAAATCACTTTAAAAAATTACTTGAGCAAACGACAAAAGATAGAACGGTTTTATTTTTCACAATTTCTACTAAACAAAAGTTCGGAAAAACCGAGTACATGGCGCGCTGCTGCCAAGATTAAGTATACAAAAAATTTTAGCATAAAAAACTATATATTAAATGGGGTAATTCCGCGAGGATGTTAAACCTTCCAGTTGGCTTGTACTTCCTCTAAGACCTCCGCCATGAAAATTTTAGTTGAACGTAAGTGACATATCCTTTAAAGCATTGCTGGCTAGAAAACATGTCCAGACAAACAATTCTATCATTTAATTAATCTATTATTCGCCGCGTCCACATTTCGTCGTTTGACATACATTTCAAATAGAAAGGAAACTCACATCTCCCACTTGGAACACTGTGAGGCTGCACTTCCTTCAGTTAAAAGACATAAGAGTGAATAATTATCGCCATAAACTAGACCGTAATCCGATTCTGGACGGAATTGTTCAGAACTCAATAAACTCATCTACTGAGACAGTGTTGAAAACATTTCTCGTGAGAAAAGGGCACCTGACGTTTGGATTCACCATGTCCACGTTGCAGTTCTCCAGTGGTGTATGACAAAAACGCAGTTGCACCTGGCAACGTGTTTCACGGTGAGGGCAGTTGAGACTGGGCCGTGCTTGCTCAAACTCGATCGATCCTTTAAAAATACCACTATTCGGCAACTACAATCGCGTTCTCTCTGAGTCTGGTTACTTGATCTCGTGATTTAGCCACCTGAATATGTTTTCGCATGCGCGGTTCCGACAGGCTCCATTCTTGCCGTATTTCCTTCCGCTTTTCGTTTTCTTTTGCAGCGGGGGCGCCTTATTTGAGTTTGGCGAATGTCGCCTCGCTCCCACAGTTGTTCTTATTAGAACATACATGGGTAAATTACTTCAAGATGTAATTTAATCACAATTACAATTACTTTGCTTCAAAAGTAGTTTAACTACAATTACGATCGCCCCTACATGAAAAGTAATTAATTACAATTACAAATTACTTTTAAAAAGTTATGCAATTACTTTACAATTACTTATTTCTGAGAGTGACCCGACTTTGGCCATATATTTTTAAACGAGTCGTATAGAATGCAACATATATATTTGTTCATTCCTTGCCCCAATGTTTGAGGCTTAAGCATCACTGCATAAATGCCACATATTGTACTTTGCTTTTATGAATTTTGTTAAATTCACGATAGCACTTGACAGTGTGAGGCAATGAAGTACTAAATTCTTATATTTTTAATAAATAATAATAAATTAGTTCATATGCTGGAAGACGCCAGATCGCTAAAGAAAAATTGGGTTGACAGACCTTTGTTAGCCAGGCAAATACAAATGCAACAATTAGTCATTTGTGAATATTTTAAAAGTGTTATTATAAAACTAAATTCCACACATGCTGATACGGCCACATTCATATAAAACATCATGGTATTGTAAATTATTTACATTGAGTTGAAATTATAATGGCTCACAAATATATAAGAACCGAATCGGGGCTCCCGAATCATTGATGACAATATTCGCAGGTGCGAGGTCAGTTTCCAAGATGCTTATGCAAACAATATTCGAGGTAAAACCAACAGGAAATAAACTTCAAAATAATACAAAGATCCAAATATGCGACAGAATCTGGACGAGGGAAGCAAAAAACTGGCAAAAAAGAAAAGAAAAATAACTTCATAGACAATTAAAATTTCCAACCTCGGCTGAAAGCTGAAGCTCAATTTCTTTTTTTCAATATTTTGGCATGTTCACTCTATTATTTTTCTGCTTGCACCGCAGACGGCGCTGTGCGGTGCCGTTGAGGTAGACTCAAAAAGGATTGTCTCTCAGCCCGCAGTGTAAACAAGAAAGCAACAAACAATGCGACGGTATTTATGTTGTGCGTGTATGTGAGTGCGTGGCTGCGTGCGAGTGTTCCACCGAGAGCTCGGCCGCTTGTGCGGGAGCTGAGTCTTTCTGAGAGGTACCGACGTTGCCACAAAGTTTTGCAGAAGCAAATGTAATTGTGCCTAAAATTTTGCAATTACTGACGTTAAAAAGTAATTAAATTACAATACAATTCCTTTTAGCCAAACGTAATTAATTACAACTACAAATTACAAGAAAAGTAATTAAATTACAGTAATTTAATTACTGTAATTGAATTACTACCCAAGTACGTATTAGAATAAGAATACACGTCTGTCACCATACTGCTTGCATCCCGCTCAAGACTCGTCTGTTGGAGCCTTTCTCGGATCCGCGTATACTCGTTTCACCATATAGTCTCCCCTCTCCCGCCGAGATGCTTTGAGTCAAACTTACTCAAATTTCTCACACCTTAACGTTAACTGCAGCCTTAAAAGCTATAGAGTCATTGACGGCTTACGAAACAGGGCACGACCAATCACGAGCGTCTTATCATCTCACAGCTAATGAGATTGGGCATGAGCAGATAAGTACGCTGAGGCGACACTATAGGAACTCTGAGAGCAAGGATCTCGCGCTGGTGGCCTACGCCAGTGAAGCGGAGCTTACACAGGTATACGGACGATGGAAGTGCACATTCCGAGACTCGGGGGTAAACCGACCGCGTTGTTTCCGGGGGTCCTCGCTTCATTACTTCCGTGTGTCGTGGGGCCTTGTAGGGACCGCTGGACCGCGCTACCTCTTCCGCGGAATGTTAGTACTTGCAAGTTAACTTCCGAGATCGGACAAGTTCACCCTTCCGCGTGACTGGCGTTTTAACGCCTAGAGCTAGGTAGCGGTCGAAATTTGCGGGCTTGGGAGTTCTTTTTTGTTTGTTTTTTTAATAAAATAAAAGTGTAAATTGTTGTTACATTCTTCCTCTGCCAGTCTGGGTTCTCTTAATATATACTACTGGAACTTGAATCTGGTTATGTTCAAATTTCGGGAATTTTTCTTTCTTTTTTAGTAGTATTTGAATTTTGAAGATGAACACAGATGGAAACTAAACATGCTTTAATAAGTTTGAGAATGTAGGAGTTTTCGTATTGTACTGATACAAATCCTACCGTGAAGCAGTTTCACATCGCCGTAGAAGTCATAACAAAAGAATGGGAAATTATTCAACAGTTTGTATAGCTTTAATTATGTTGTCAGTATCTATAGGCCCATTACCTGGACATTTTCAAACACTCTACGCTCTTCTTCCAAACAGCAAACACGTGGCCAATTTGTTTTGAGTTACATGAATTGATGTTCTACTTAACTACTGACTTTAAAAATTTCGCTATGTTGAAACAGAAATCTGATTCGGTTCTTTTTCTAGATTATTCTTTTACTTGAAATAAAATTAAGAGGCGCGCTGAATGTTTTCTAACGGCGAATTCCAATGGTCGTTTTTGAGCTCGCCAGGCTCAAGTGGCACTCGCCGATATAAACCGAGAAAAAAAAGGAAAAAAATACAGAAAACAGTCGGCAATATAATAAGGCACAGCATTGGGCTGTCAGCTAGTATTCCCGTTACAGATCGAGTCCGTAAATGCGGGAGGAAATAAATAATAAAGTCGGTAATTCTACAATGATATCTCCACTTTACCGGAACCGCAAGTCACCGTATATGAGTCCGAATTGCATAGGCTTCGAAAAGGCAAGAAATACTCGGTCAAATAATCATCCCAGAGGTAACAAAAACGGCAATTTTTTTTTTATTCCTTTTTTTTTTGCTTTATTTTTATTTATCTTTTAGCATGAACGAGCAACAATAAAAGTGACGGCCGGCATAGCAATGCCCAACTAAACTGCAATAAAAGGACGACCACGAATGTCTCTATATGCTCAATAAAATCGGGTCACAGTCGCATTATAAATTGAGGAAAGCTTCGAAAATCCGTTGACCCCCGTCTTCGAGTTGTTCCGATTCAACGCACGGCATCTCGAAAAAGCCTCGCGGCAAAACCGCGGTAAAATAGCAACCGCTCCGACCGAAAAACGAAGTTGGCATAAAATATCGGAGAAGGAGAGAAAGAGAGTGAAAGACAGAGAGATATACGGACGACGGGGGCATGAAAGGGTGAGATGGATATAAGGTCAGAGCGCTTCATGGTGCCTCCGACCGACAGTCGCGAACAAAATAGACGCAAACAACTGCGCTGGATTCCCGCAAAAGGGGGAATCAAGCATAGCTGCATCCGTCAACGCTCGGTGTTCAAAGAAAATAATATTTCCTCCAAAGACTCACTCTGTTGTGTTGGGAAAGACTGGGAAGAATAAATCGCGCGGGGAAGGTACGGGAAACCCCCGTAAGAAAAAGGGGAAAATCTTGTTTTGTTTTTTGTTTCGAAAGTAAGCGGAGCGACTGTTGTCGTCGTGGAAGGGGGTTTCAAGCGCACGCGCTTTGAGCCAAATGGTTCGTGGGAAGACGTTCGTGGCGTGTGCGCCCGGCGACGTCGTCGCGGAAGAAGGATTGAGGATCAAGGTGCGTCCGGGCCAGACGGCTTCCCTTGCGGTGGGGCGGGCGCAGAGCGCGCGCGCAACATGTTGTCGAGGGCACACAGTGAGCGCAGACGAGTGATTCATGTTGCGGGGGATGGAGGAAACCTTGCCCCGTCGTCGGAGACTATATACGAACCGCGGCGTTTACCGTCGCAAAAGCGCGCGAGACAGAAACTTCGCAGAGCGGGCTACGAAGGTATCAAGAACAAACGCCTACGTACGAAAAATGGCAGCCACGGGGCCACACTGCTACTTTTCAGAAAGAAAAAAGAAGTAATAGATTTTGCACTTTTTCATTCTTTTTTTTTCTTTTTTTTTTTTTTTGTTACCTCTTGCGTCGGATCTATATTTGTGTCCCCTGTAAACAAACGACTTGGACATCGGCAAAACCAGAAATAAACACGAACGTGGTACGTGTTGAAGACTCAACCATGAGTTTCAATGAACCGTCCCATAATTAGGTTGACGCGAAAACATGGGCTCGATTTCTTCTTGTCGAGCGAGCACCTTGTGTACTTTTCGCACACTGATATAAACCTGCGCTTCTTCTGGTTCTTCTTTGCTTTCTTAGCCCACTCCTGTCCTGGGTCCAAAGAGCTCTTCTGCCAGCACGATATTTTGATGGTGGCAGCAACATATTGCGCTATATCGAATTCTGGTTAACAATTTTCTATTTTCTTGATACAAATCGTCCTCATACAAACAAAGTACTAAGACCGATTTCATGCTAGTTTTACTCGAATGGCAAGAAAACTATCCACCGGATGTCATACTGCCAATTATAATTCTTTTCTTTTTTCTTCACCGGCTATCTTCACTTTGAAATGTGTTTTTGTAACGCACACACTACACGAAAAAATACACACCTTTCCAGCTACCGAGTGGTCTCGTGTCTTCCAATCACTGAACCTACAGAAATATTCGGCACTGTACGTGTAAGCCTTAGGAAGTATTGCAAAGATAGACAGATTATTACCTGCCTATCAAGAACATAGCCTGGCGACACCTGAAAAGTAGTGACCAAGAAATTCTCTCTTGTCTTCGCCTCGCAATAATTGTATCAAATTTTCGTTTTTTCCACGTACTGTGGAGGAGCGGAACGGACTTCTTCAGAGACGGTGGAATTAGGATCTCTTGATTTGTTTGTCGCGCGGTTAGTATAATGTATTGTGTTTTGCTACTGTGTAGTGGAGGATGTGAGTGCCTTTATAACTGACCTTGTGTATTATGCTTCATTATGTTTGTATCGCACCTGCTATGATCCCCATGTGAGATTAGCAGTACTTCTAAATAAAATAAATTTTTGTATACTTGTAGGAGCCTGGACGGGCTTAGCATAAGATCAAAAATAATGTCGCCATTCAAGGTCGACAATCAACAGTACACCCTCCGAACGCTTCAAGCTCGACCGAGGGACTCCGAAGACTTACCTTAGCTAGTTACGAAGAAACTTCTAGCAAAAATGCTAATCTCGTTCCCGCCACACGCGACAACGAGCACCAAAGCTAATCTGTACTAATCGGGGATTGAGGGCCAGCAGACATTCTTGCAACCGCAACAGTTCAAGTCAGACTCGTTATCCGTTCGATGTACTATGTGCCAATCAATAAACTCACAAATGTGGTCTGTCAACATTGAATCTAAGAGCATCACTCCACGGGGCGAGGCAAGACCGCGCACTGCAGTGACAGCGGCACCATGCCACGTTATTGTGCGTCACCCAAAAACTTCTTGGTCGCGTTCCGCCGAACAACCTGCAGGAGACCACAGGGATCGGAACATCCTCGCCAATCCAAAGTTAGTGCCGTTTTACAACGCCAGCGTAAAACGCCCCGGCGGATGTCTGGGGACGTCCTTCGGAAGCCGCCGGATTTACCGCGGCCTGCGAAGTGTTCGAGACCGCTCACCCTCGGAGCACTCACATTTTATCGGAGCCCGGGATGCCCCCCCTCCTTAGACAGCAGCTGCGCTGGGATCCACCGCTAAGCTGACAGTGCGGTGGAAGATACGAGCACGCCAAGCCAATCAAAAGCCTCTCTTTCATCACCTGATCTCGGTCTCCGCGTATGGGTATATGGTCAGGAGCGTGATCACGTGGTACAAGAGGGACCTACGACTGGTTCAACGAGTACGTAGCTCCGGCTGCACTGTCAGGTTCAAGGGTGAACGAAGTCTAGACCGGCAGGTTGAGTCGAGCGGTCACTAAATATACACCGGGGCCCCCAGCCGCGGAACAAAGAGGCCTCGAGACACGATGCCTTCCTCTGGACATGCCGGTGGATTCTAAAGGTTTCGGTTTTACGACCCGCCATGCTCGGCCCTCGTGGCGTTTCGGTAGACGCGTACAATCCCGAGGGGAGCCGCGGCGGGTGGATGCACCGTGTCTTTGTCTCGCGGATACACTTTCCGCCGATGGTCTACTACAGTGGTTCCACGTAAAAACGACCGCGCCCGAAGTGGGACTGTAGCCCTTCCTTCGGCTGACGTCGTAGTTTATACGCTTTGCCTCTTTACTGCGCGGGAGAGCCAAAGTAATGCGGAATCCTTCTTTTTATGCTTTCGGTGCAGGATACGCGCGTATGTCCCGAACAGTGATTGTGGTAAGGTGTTCAGGAGATTACACAGAGGCGCGTGTTATGGATAAATACTTCTCATCGGGAGAATACCGCAGTTGTCAAATTGACTGGCCAGTGGAGAACTCAGACACGCGGTAGGGAATGTCGTACAACAAACTTGCCAAAGAAGCGCTTTTATAAAGTTGTTCCTAGCAGAGGGACACTGACGTTTCGTATGTTAACTACATACATTTCGTTCCACAAGGTAATGTAAATAAATAATCGACATCATAAAAAAAAAAATTCGACACGTGCGTTTTTGAATTAAGGTGGATACGATCTGATCAAGTTCCCCTGAGAGTCTAGAGCAACTGCAATGAATACTCAACGATGACTCAATGATACTTAGACGAATAAACAGTGCAGCATTAATGGGTATTCAACAGAAACTCAACTGCTCAGTGAGTGGTCGAATAGTCAACCAATATTCGACAAAGACTCAAGGTGTAATCCACGGAGACTCAGAGCAAACTGTAAAAGTAACCCCCCCCCCCCAAAAAAAAAAAAATAAATTAGTTAAGCGGTTGTTTTAGGCGACAATTCAGTTACTGTTGAAGCACCAAGACCACGGCTTAAAGTTTCAGCACAGTTTTCTTCGGACAATGTTTACGCAATGGCGGTGTTTTTTGAGGCCACCACTGTAACGAGACATGCAGTTCTAGCATGCATCTTTGTTTCCGGGGATCGACATATAAAGGGAGAGAGAAAACGCAGCACTTGCAGTACGTGATGGCCGAATTAAGCGAATTGCGACTGTTTGTGAGCGTTATGTTTCCGAGTTCTGCCGGCTTGACGTGGACGGAAATGTCTCCAACCAGCTGACAAAAAGAAAGAAAAAAAAGAAGGAGCAGTGAGTTTAGGTATCCGGCACTTAAGCAGATGATCATCAAGTGTTCGCGTTCACTCCAATGGTACTGTACAATTATATTCCTTATCTCGTTCATGTTCTAAGATCCGACGAAACACGGATATAAAACCAATCTGGAAACATTGACTGCGTAGGCTTCCAAGAAAATCCATCTATTGAGCCGACCTCTCAGTTCTTCTTTCGATTCAAAAGTATATATATATATATATATATTAAAGAAAACGTAAGATAATACATATCAATTCGACGACGTCAAAGAAACGACGTCCTCTTATTATACAATAAATAAACGTCTATGTTGGCATGTAGCCCTTGTTCCGGCGAACAAAACCAAAACACTATTCGGCTTCGCAATTCATTCGACGGACTAAAGATAAAGTGCAGAAAATCGACGCAATCTCCTTCTCAACTCTCCCCCTTTTTTTCCCTTTAACCTCCGACCAACGGTGGCGAACAGCGCTTGGCCTCGATGAAGCATGACCGCCGCATCCATTGCGACCGCAGCAAGAAAGACATCATCCGCGACTCGACGTAGGCCGACGGTGTGACAACCGTCACCTCTGCGCTGGCGGCTAAGAAATGGGACTTCTTTGTCGTTTTTGTCGTCGTAATACCTGAGCTGGTTTTGATAATCGGGGTCAAATCGACCCGTTCCTCCGTCATACTCAGGGTTGTAATCCCTTGATGTTGCTACATGTAAAATAATTAAATACTATATATATACATATATATTTCCTTATTGACTCTGGGCGGTTCTGCCTAAATGGAGAGCCCTCTTAAGTGCAGCTGTGTTTGCAAATCTATATGTTTCACAAAATGTGGGAAAATGTGGGGCTACAAAATCGCAATAATTTGTTCGCAATATAATGTGAAAGAAAAGTCCTAATTTTTCTTCCCCATTTCAAGATGGAAACAGGGGGACACTTTTTGGCAAGATAAAGAATTAAAAAAATACACTAAGTTGCCTTTGAAAAAAAAAATAACGAAGAATTAGATATAGTTATTGAAACGGGGGGAACATTATCTCCATGCTTCTTGTATCGCGATTCTATCTTCGGCGCTCTCATCGGCCGTTGCTGCAATCTCATTCGTTGATGAGCGTTCAAAGTATACACTCGGGACACATCGGGCCCTGCGTTGTCTAAGCCGTTCGTAACTATAGCGATTTTGCGAGGAATTGTTGTCCCTGGCAATTTAAGAACTGTAACGTATAATATCCATGTAGGGTTCAATTCCTCGGTACACCTAGAGTGACTAATCACTCGTCTGATTTCGCGCAATTCCGATAGAAACCGTTTGGTCCTTCGACAAAGCTTACCAGGCCGCGTTCGGCACACAACGACGGCAGATGCGGGCGCGTGTCAGTGCGGCCGCCCTTCGGAAGGGGACGGCGAGACAAATGGGAAATCGTCGGGGATTAAGAGCGGTGGTACACGGTCAACGGGAGTCTCCTCGTCGACCGCACGGTCCACCCAAAGCGGTCGGGAACGCCACGTAGGCTGACCGGCGCCGGCCGCTCCATCCATTTGCGGCCTCTCGGACACAGCGGCAGTCATTTGCTGTGTCTCTCTGACGGATGAGTCGGGAGGAGAGAGAGCCACCGAGGCCCTCGTCTCCAGTCTGGGAACGCCAAGGCCAGCGTTCGTGTACCCCGGCCTGCACTTGTCAGGCGTGCGTTCGTGCACGCTGCTCGGAAGGGTTTATAAAAATCGATGGAGATTACGTCATGATTGACGGAGACGGGAAGGATGGCGTTGTGAACTCGGATTATGCGGGCGTAATAGAGAGATGAACTGGAACTAGACAAGCGCCAGACCGGTTGTGCCGCCAAGGTTCGACGAGCCTTAAACAAATGCAAATGCTGCCTGGCTCTGCCAAAGAGACAAAAAAACATATGGATTCATCTACTCACGCGGGTGTGTTATGGTGTTTTGCATTATAGTCTGTTGGAGGTAAAAGCACCTCTCACAAAGCTCGAGATCTCTGCTCATCGTGATTGGTAGTTTCCTCCACTTCACTCGACTCATCTTTGGCGTTTCGTTCCGCTGAAGTGGAAAGAGCAGAGGTATTTGTGGGAGGGGGTTGTCTTGCATTTCTTATCTTTTAACTAGAATGACAGACTTTAATACAACGTATTTGTAACCGTACGGTGGCTTTGAAACACACAATTATTTTGTATGTTTACATTATGTTTCTAGAAAAAGAAAACAAGAAAAGGTCCCCGAAAAACGGTGTTTCATCTCTCAAATCGATGAGCGGCGCTCCGACGCACCAAGCAGAGCATTGGACGGCATCAAATACACCAATGTGCCGTTGTTTCATCTTAATTTGCTCACACGCTGTGTCGCCCGTTGG
Source organism: Ixodes ricinus (assembly GCA_037355805.1). Lineage (NCBI taxonomy): Eukaryota > Metazoa > Arthropoda > Arachnida > Ixodida > Ixodidae > Ixodes > Ixodes ricinus. Next base: position 65,914 of record JAZHYW010015576.1, read on the forward strand.
TTAGGCAATAAGGGCGTCGCCATTTTGAATCCTCATAATTCTGGTCGTTCTAGTAGACCCGTGCAAGTATTCACAGATTCTCTGCGGTTTACGGATATGCTGCATCGACGCTAGAGATCCCTTTGCAGTGTTCGCGTGCTGGTTGTCCCGTCAATCTATATTTGCGATGATTGTCTTGGCGCTTCGAGGTGCGTCGTGCCAAATGTAACATCGAACCGACTCCAGAAACGCCTCTAGAAGGGCACTTCGTTAGCGAAGACCCGCAATCACTTGGTGGCGCTGGCCGATATGTTTACGAACGAACTAAAGTACGAACAAATCTGAATATACCAGGAAGCTAATATAAAAGGCAAAGATCAATTAACCTCGCCAAGGCGGCTTCCTATCTTATTATTTCACTATTCTAGTTGCTGGAATGACAATGCTTCTGCATTCGAGAAGGGTGACACTAGCTGCAAGCCGCGGCGAGACTCGGCGGTTTTTTTCCCGTTATCGGGTACGCGTTGCGGATATGTTTGCCGCTCAATTGACTCTAAAAATAGTCCTATTTTGTATCGTTTGCCGAGTACCAAAGTGTGCGACTTAGAGTTGATTGGCATCAAAACGAAGCGAATGCGCAGTACTATATCGTTTTTTTTAATGAAGTAGTACACTGCCCGAAAAACGTTAACACAAACACACCGACGTTGTTGTTGTTTTAACTTAGGTAAATTATTGATCAACAAAGACGAACTGTTATTGGCTAAATTGGTGTCGAGGATGAGCAGATTCCAATGCACTGGTCGTTTTGATCCAAACGTTTGATTTAAACAAACAAACAAACAAACAAACAAACAATAACAGCTGTCCCTTCTTCGTGCTAGCTGTGGTGCTTTTCATTTACATTCAAGACAAGGCGCAAAACGATACGTTTCATAATCTGCCAGATCAACCACCGGGTAAGTTTCAGGCAAGCCAATTCAAATGCAAAGTTTTATCTCGTTTGTTTTAATGGAGGAACATCACAACTTCTCGCCGTACCTCTGTACATTCCGCGTTGACATGCACAGCGATTATTTGTTTTTCTACTCATTTATTCATTTTTACCTCTTCGGTGGCCTCCCGACCCCTCTGTTCCTTGGTACGCAAGCTATAACATAGCAGTGTGTCCAACGCTTTCACGGTAATGACGGCCTGAATGCGAACAGTCATCGCAAAAATCATGTCAATGAGAAAATAATCACCAAAGTTAAAAGACAAGAGACAAAAGAGCATCGACAATCTGAGAGCTATTTGACCACATAGGTGCTACACCAATGAATTCTGAATCCTTTGGAAAAATTAAACGTCAAATATCTCCTTTGGGTTGTTGGAGAAAATGTTTCCTGTCTACCAACTCGGAAATTATTACAGGAAGGGTATTTGAACGTGAACAGACGAATGAAATCTATCTGGTTGGTGGAACTAACCTATAAAATGACAGAGACGAAAAATTCTGCTCAGAAACGACAATAGGCCATGGAGAAGAGACACAGACCTCGAAACGTTGGGTAGCCGAAACTTAGGCCTTGGTTGGATGTCTTTCTTTGATTGTGTAACGAAATGTTTTCTTCTTTTTTTTTTCATCTACTTCGTCTTTTACAGTTCACTTCGTTTCATTTTAAAGGCCCATTTTAACATTGACGCGTTATAATTACAGCCGTATTTCTACCTCGCTAGTTGGCACGAGATCGTTGCGCACTTAATGAACTACCTAAAGGACGAGCGGAGTGAAAAGTAATCGGTGAGCTCTCGTTCGGTGAGCGACATCGGAGCGGAGTTCATTAGAACGAGGCCACTTGGCGTGAGAAGAAGCCTCGATGGGCACTCGGAGCGCCTCGGTCGATACGGGACGCCTCGAAGCACTTCCTTCCGACCAGGCCCTGGCCGCACGCTGCCTTCGGCCCACCAGCCCACGCTCGGTGTGCCGCGCGTGACGTACGCTCTTCGTTCGCGGAGGGAACCCGTATAACGCGCCGCTCTAGAGTCACTGACAGGCCGAAGAAATGCAGAGCATGGCGAACCCCTTGCATCTCATTACCGCTCCGTGGCCAATCAGAACGCATCGCTGATGTCTCGCTGAGACGTCACAGCAGCTGTTATTGTGGCGGCCTTCCTATAGTAGTACCTTCTGCGGTTTCGCACTACCGAATTTGTTTCATTCTCGACAAGATCAAGTGGGAACGACCACCAAGGTGTCGCAATGTCGTCACTGCAATCCACGTAAAGAATGGTCCTGGATTAAAACGAACGTTTTGTTATATATATTCGTAAGCACTCTAGCTCCGAACATATAGGTCAAAGTCTCACGCATCCATCCGATTATGTACATAACTCTTAGTAAGATTCGAGTGCAAACAAACGCATTCTCCTTTTTTATTCTTTTTTTTGCGCGCGTTGCACGCCGAGAGAACGTCTGACAGACACCAAATTTAATCAACGCAAGGGTTATGGGTATTGAATCGCCGTTTAGGCGACGTGTGATCCCCGCCTCACGGTTTCGGCATTCATTCCCATGTCCCGCAGTCGACAGGCTCGTCCTCCCCATCGCTGCTGCAACGTTAACTCGAAAGGCAAAGACGTTCCAATCTGCCCCCAGCGTCGAAGACAAGAAGAACAACGATGTGAGAGACACGACCCACCCGGCACCTCTCGCACCCGTGTCAACAGGTAACCGACAGCTCGTATATATCTCGGCCTTACACGACCGGAATATTAACGACCACCCGGACTGCACGTTCGGCTACGACCGAAGCCTGCCCACTCCCCCATCGCGCCCGCGATCCACCGGCGATAAATGGACCCTCATCTGCATATTTACGCCGCCAATTTCGGGCATGCAGAACCTCTCGCGTACACTCTCCCCACCTCTTCTCGCTGAGAAAGTACCGGCTCCTTCCTCTTCCGACTTGCCTCTCGTTGTTCTCGTTATATATACCTATGTAAATGTGCGTGTCTGTTTTTTTTTTTTTTTCAGCGTGTCTTAGACGCGGCAGCAAGCAGTCCGGCTGGTGGGAGGGCGTGCTTACGGTTGCCACTTAATAGCCGAGGCTCGCTTAAATTTGGCTGCGTGCGACAGGTCGAAGGGAAGCCGAGCCATGCTAACGGATCGCCGCCTTCACTACCAGGTGTTGGTCCGCCGGGGCGGCCAGCTACGCGCGGCCCTGTATGCGGAGGAGGCTCTGCGCTCTTGCGCTCCTGCGGCGTTGCGGCATGGCCAAGCGGTCTTTCCGCCGGTCTTGAGGCTCATTCAGACGTTTGCGTTTGACCGCAACCGACTGCGTAACGACCATTTGTGACTACCTACGGTGAAAGAGCACACGTGTACGCTGGCGCCATCTATCAGGAAGTCCTGGAACACTTCGATCTGCGTCTAATTCAGGTTTTGCAATACTTACCAGGTGAAATCTGCGAGCTACTTGTGAAAAAATGGTAGCTCATAACACTATCACCCTTATTTTAACCCATACATAAACGATATGGACACCAAGTGCACAGATCGTGAGTTTTCCAGGGCTTCCCGATAGATGGCGCCAGTACGTTCTCTCGTCGTAAGTAGTCGCAATGGGGCGCGACGCGGTCGGTGACAGTCAAACGCAAATGTGTGAGCCTGCCTTTACGCTCTTCGCTGATCCAGGGTACTGGAAAAGCGAGGCCTGACTACGGCTTAGTTTACGTGAATGCTGCCACAGCTAGTGAGTCGAATCAAGGTATTACGACAATGATTGCTTACGACAGAAAGAGAAAGATGGAATAAATGGGCGCGATTGGAATCCGAAACGACGTGCTCTGGTCGTATTCATGTAAATGTAGATTATGCCGTGGTGTTACAGGGTTCGGAACTTTGAGGAGAATCGGTAGTGATATATACGAGGCGAAGCTTCGCGGATGACAAGAAAAACACTCTTTTTTCTTCTTGATTTGTACACCTCGCGGAGCCATCCTAAATATTTATTTTTTAGACGAGGGGGCAGGGGGGGGGGGAGGGTTGGCGTTTGGGCTCCCCCCCCCTCCTCGTCAAAGAAATATTCTGACTACGCGCCTTGTGTATACTCAAAGGCGTGAGTAGGCGATTTTTTTAATTAATAGGCCTTCTCTTGAAGAGTCGCCGTGATTGAAAAGACCGAATGTCATCTCAAGAATAAAGCTCAAATGTTTGATAAGCGACCCAGAATAAGAAAGCCCGCCAATGGTGAGGCGATATTACAAAGGAAGAGAACATGAAGTTTTTTAGCACACACCCAATGTCCTTTTGAACTTACTGAGTACAAACTCATCGCTGAAATCGCAAGTAATGTCTCCTGAAGCCCTTCTTAGAAACGATGACGTACAGGACAGGTATTACACTTTCTTCGAAACCATAACCCCAAACAACAGATCTCGTCACTATAAACCCAACGTTTTCTTTTGTTTTACTGAGATTCAAAGATACTATTTATAAACGCACGTATACAAATCTTCCGGCTGGAAGCCACAAACTATCCTCCCTGATTTTTTTTTCTCTCCGGAGTTCAAAGAGGCTAACACGGCTTGAGCTACTTGTCGACGACGTGAAAACCTACGTGGGGGGGAACGCCCCAAAGTTCCCGATATTCAGCTCGACTCCAAAAACGCGGCTCTCTCCTCCTCGACGGCGGGGAATTGGATTACGACTTTCCATCTCCTCTGCGCCCAGCCAAGAAAAGGGACTCCTGGAGCTGACCTGAGCCGCCTCCTTGAAGTTAGACTTACAAGTCCGTCGCCCGCCGCGGGCGCTTGTGTTGGTCCGCTCGCACTTGGAATCCAACGAGTCCGCGTATTGATTTCAGACGTCGCCCTGCTCTTAAGTTTCGCTAATCGCTCTTATAAACACAGCCGCTCCTCGAAGCGCCGGGGGGTTCGCAGTGTACGCTGAGCGTTCGAAGGGTTGAGTCAGGCAGTCGGGACTCGATGACCACCGCTTGAGGCGTTTTAAACCGACTTTAAGCTGGCCACGACGCCGCCGCAAAAACCGCCACTCCCAAATGGCGAGCTGGTGAGTTGCTCGAAGCAGCCTGGTGTTGACAGAACCGAGTTTAATTTGGGATTAACGTCGGATCAGGATGGCTCGGATTAATTAGCAGTACGAGGTAGGCGCTTGCTTGCCTGACAGAATGGGGGAGTTATAAATCCGTCCGGTTTTGTGAGCCCCCCGATTCGAGTTGTTTTCTTTATAAACTTGTCTAATGAGTACGAACAGAGTGCCGGAAATTCCGCCGCAAATTATCCTTGCCGCGTCCTTGTTTGCGCAGACAGCAATGCCGCCTTCGTTTGAGAATTTGTGTAGATTTCGTAAACTTCGCAATAACACTCAACTTGAAGACCACGACGACTATACGATTTTATTCTCGAGTCAGCGACCAACGGGTGAATACGATTGCATGTGTCATCGGCAATATTTTATGTGCGTGTTCTTCTGCCTCTGCTTCCTGAGTCATCTGCTTCCTGAGCAGGAGTTGCGACGACGTCGGAACGACGCCGAGTTCTGATTGGCTTTGATTAGAAGAACAGTGGGTAGACCTCATTGCTAGATTCCTTAAAGTCTACACATGATTTTTTTTTTCAATCAGAGTTAATAAGAGCTCGGCGTTCTGACATCATCGCAGCCCCTGTGCCAGAAGCAGACGAACTTGCGCTCCGTATACACCAACGTGCGGCTCTGACGTCACGACGCTGTGGTGGCGCTACTGTCGGCACGGCGCATGCGCAAACGCCGTTCACACGAATCTCGATCGCGATCACGCCCAATGCCCATATCTGGTGGGTAAACGGGGACTCTTCTGTAAACAGCGCGTTCGTCTGTACAACATTACACCTATGGCGTCGGCGTTTTTGGGCGCGATCAAGTGGGATACAAGTAAATCGGCGCTTTTACGTAGCTTAACTATACACCTGCCAGTAAGGAACATAAAGCAATTAAGAACCACTGGAAACCAACATCATTTGGCACTCTCTCAGGTTCTATAGAGCTCAGACGCTTCATCCATCTCTTCTTGCCTCGTTTTATTGTGTGTTCACAGCTATCAGATCGAATGACGTTACCGAACATGGAAACAAAGTGCGAATCAGGACATCCAAAGATGTTTTTCCTAGTTCTTTTTTTTTTCTTGGGGGGGGGGGGGGTTAGCGCTACAGCCTTATCGGGCTCGAGTAACGAAGTGAGTCCAGAAATGTAATGCGATTTATATCTATAGATTGGGGACGTCGTAAGAAGCAAGTAGGAGATGTCAATTGATTACCGCTATCCACCCTACCCTAGGTCCCGTAGTAGGTGATTGTTCTTTCCAGCAAATAACTCGGACTGAGCCTTCAAATGCCAGAAACATACGTTGAACCTAAATCTAAAAAAGGCTAATACAAAGATATATAAAAAAACATGCGCTAAGTCTAAAAGAGCGGTTGTGGGAACCAGTTCCATCTCTGGTGTGCGAAGTCTGAGCGGAATTGCTGACATGTTTACAAGTGATGGCGTATGACTTGAACTCTTAGGCTAAATTGCCGAACTAGAAAGAGGAAATAAATATTTCAATAAATAAGATAGTAACTGACGTTTCACTAGATATCTACGTGTCTGTGCATGTGCGTGAACCAGAAACACCCTATATAATCCTACTTACGTATACAACAGTAACAGCAAGATTAATCGAGTGGTATTCATTCGTGCCATATAATGTTTCTGAACATAAATTGTTTTAATGCCGTCCCGCCTCGATCAAACGATTTGCTTCACATTTGTGTCTCTGCTTGATGCCGTTTTTTCTTCTTTTAGTTGCCGGGTTATTCTGGCATGACGCTGGTATTTTGTTCTACTCTCGTCTTTCTCTTATGCTATTCGGGCAACCTCTAAACAGCAACTAAATTTGTTTACTAGAATCAAGTACTTTTAAGAAAACACTCGCCGATATCCGTCCTTTTCCCTGAGTTGCTCCCAAGTTGCGGGGTACGGGTTTTCGGCGAAAGTTTGGCAACCACCGCAATTATGCAAAACAATGTCGACAGATGTCTCCACGCCACAAACAACGTGCCTGCTGTTTTCAGAAGTCCAATGTCAAAAGCTTCCACTGGCGCCAGGCGGGGGCGAATTTGTCTCCATCCCAAGACAAAATGGCGGGAACTGGTTTCTAGAGTGCAAAAGAACCGCGGCGCCACCTGCGCGTGATGCTAGAGGCTTACAAGATTTATGACTAGTTTTGTCAAACTTAGTCACATCACGTATATAATGCCATACCATTTTTCTTGATAAAAAAAAGAAACATTTATTTATTAAAAATGAAATGCTTTTTAACGGAACCCAAATATTTGTTGGTTCGTTCGTTCCGTCCCATTCCTCCGCTAAATTAAGCGGGAAAATTGACCTGACGTGACGTCATGGCGTCACATAACGCCCCGACTGGACACCGTACGGTGTCGCATGAATACGTGGAGTGACCCCGGGTCACCTGAAGTCGATTTGCCCGCTAAATCTAGCGGATCAATTTAGTGGGAATTTCCCCGCTAAATTTAGCCTGAAAATCGGTGTCACGTGTCGCCCCACAACATCGTGTCAACGTGACGTTCATTTCCAGGCTATATTTAGCGGGGAAGATTAATAAATCATACGTTCTTCACTCCCCGGAACGACACTTTAATGTCTATTTTTTTTTAACATATTTATACGCTCGCTCCATAAATGCGACGTTCCGCGCATTATAGCCCTTTCGTGATAAAAATCGGTGAGAATTTTTTAACAATTCGTTGATAAGAACGCGTTTTTCGCAGCATCTCTCTCCGTCCGGTTTCTCGTTTTCTTAAGCCGCGTTCACACATGCTCGTGCGTCATATGAAAGACATGTGTTCAATGTAAACATAATGGCGTAATGGTCTGCGGTATACGCTTCACGCATAATCGCAGAACGTCTGCTTCATGCACATGTGTGTTTCAAATGTGTCTACATACCACATCTTGTAAGGTGTATGAGCAGTGTAGCCGAGACTTTAATCAGCGTAACATGCGCCTCGAAAGTTTGCAACATTATTTCGAAATCAATTTTAAGATTACAATAAAGTTTCTTTTTTTGCGTGCTCGCTTGGAGGGAACTTCGAATCTAAAGCGGTTCTGAAAGTTTAGTAGTTCACTTCAGTATCGTTTCGTTTCTCATCGATTGCCCTGTTTTGGAAATCAGCCGAACGCTCGAACCCCCTTTCACGGGTAGACATTGCACGGGCTCTCGTTTCAATGGCAGTTTAGAAAATAGGCTGACATAAAGCAGCTTCTGCACTACCCGAGAAGTCGGTTGTTGGATTCAATTGACACGTCTCTACGTATTTATTCATTGGCCTTCGAGAGTGCTCCGTGAAGAGAGTCTAAAACATCCAAGATCAAACCATGTCAAGCCATGTTTGTGGCCTGTGCCCGCTTAAGATGCGGCTGATTCGCAGCTACAAGAATCACAGCCAGGGCAACATCGGCTCCCTCTCTCTCTCTCTCTCTCTCTCTCTGAGTAACAAACATGCCAATATTTGGCGGAGCCCTTCGGTCTTGCGTGAGAAATATCTGAGTCAATACTCAGTAAGCATTTAACATATCGTGTTTGCAGCCACAAGGCTATAGGACTCTGCGAGCGAGCGCCTTTTTGTATGGCTCACAGTGGCGGTTGCTAGCTTTAATAACAATAAGAGTCATAGAAAAGAGGGATGGCTATGTTAACATTCTCTCTCCAGAGGATTTCAACTCCGAATAAAAGTAGCTTATCGCGATTGAAGCTGGCGATTTACAGCGTCATCTTTGACCCAATGCTCGGTGTACGTATAATGCCTCTATCAAGAAAACAACGTTGTCAATTTAAACCGACTTTTCACTGTGGTCTTTTTGCGATAAAACATGCGAAATTAATTGCCAAGTCAGAGTGCTCATCCGGGTTACCTTAATGTGAAGGTGCACATATAAGAAAGGAAGATAAAAAGAAAGATATCAATAGGCCATTGCTTGCTTCTATATCCGAAATATCCTTTCCTCGATTACCTCATCACTCCTTTAGCTAAACAAAGACGTCAGGCACCGAAGCTATCTGAATTTTATCGGAGAAACCCGTAGGAAGTTCTGCGTCATGTTCGTACTCCGCGGCACGCAAAAAAGCATACCTCGTGTTTGCAAGGTCACTGTCTCTCGTTGAGGAACATCGACGATCCAGCAGCACATCCTAATAACGAAACCCTATTGTAAGCCTTCGAGGGCATTGTAACCGAGACGCCGGGGACGCCTCATTGTGCCAGGGGAGCGCATATCGATTACAGATATTACATCCGTCCAAGACACGGAGCGAGAACAACAGCTGACAACGGGGAGCTCCCCTACATGGGCTGTGACGTGGTACCCTGCGTCGTGATGCTGGTGGCTGAATCCCCCTGCAAATTATTCAGGACAAAAAAAGGATGTGGCATATCTGTTTTTAGGGTACTTAAAGGTGCCTTTAGGAGGTGTCTGAGATCGCCTAAATATGGCGATAACTCACTCTGCTGGTTCTAAGCATACTAGAAACCATTAAATCATGACGATACGTGGCCGATTTCCGTATTAAAAAGCAATCAAAGACCGCACCGCACCAAGGTCCTCTCCGGCGATGGGAGGATCATGTTCCGGAAAGCAGGATCACTGGGGATGCAGGCGATACATGGCGTTAAGCGAAGGATCCTCGCTGCACCTGACGGTCCGGTGGAACCGCGGAGTGATATCTCGAATGCGAGCGGCTCGTTGACCATATACAGCCTGGACTACGATTTAATCCAGCGAGCCCGCGCTCGAGAGCTGACGACTGTACACATCACTCCCGCGGGAAACAAAAAAAAACACAAAAACAGTGCGCTATTTTTGAGGCGATTATTTCAGTATTATGATCCCACTCCGCGAAAACGTAACATGTTTTGACCACTCTTATTTGCTTTTATCGTCTACAAAAGCATACACATTTTGTAATAACAGCGTTTGCAACCTGAACAAAATGTCGTGTTTTCATTGGTCACATGTCGTCCTGGCTGGCCGAACAATGCTCCTCCCATCGCCGGAGATGACCTCGGTGTGTTCAATATTTGATTGCTAATTTAATAGAGAAATCGGCCGCGGATCGTTATGGTTTATGGATTTCTAGGATGCTTAGAACCCGCAGAGTGAGTTATCGCCATATTCAAGCGATCTCAGAAACCTCCTAAAGGCACCTTTACTGTGTTACTTACATCCGTTTAAAACTACTCCATATTGCTTTGAAAAACAAATTATATGCCTCGCTGCTATTACGTGTGTAGTTTGTGCGGTGCGACATGTCGATTGTCAAAGCGGAGAGCTATCTCCCATACTGTGCTTTGTAATTATATGTAGTCCATTTCAAGAGCAGACGAACGAAAAGGTCTTAGCGGGGACACGTGTGATAACTGATTCTTGTGCACCGACATATTGATACTGATGTCTACAGCCTGTGCCCCAGTAGCATCTTGACTGCTTAAATATATTAAGGATATCAATTCTGTTCTCTTGCTCACCCGCAGTTGGAGGCAGCAGTTCCAACTGAGAAGAATACCACGACCATCGTAAATGCATCTAACCATCATCTACAACGTCTCATGGTAAAAAACCGGTGAAGTTCTATGCCAAGAGGGCTCATGTAGATTGTTTAAGAACACGGCGTTTGAACCCCGAAAGTGCAATCGCGGTAGCGTAAAGCCAGACGGAACGCAAGCTGGAACACCGCCTGTGCGAATCAGCTGCAAGCCTAAGTCAGTCACAAGTGCAGAAATAGACATCTCCAGATGTCGCCGTCGCAATTGCCACGGACACACACACGAAAAGAAAAAAAAGCGTAAGGAAAGATTTTCTTTTTTGTGCTAGCGTTTGTGTGCGTTTGCCGTGGGGGGGGGGGTTATATCTTGATCTCTCTTTAGTGGTCGTGTTGCAAACTTTTTCGGATGACCTATGGATGACCTCGGTGATAAAGAATGCGGCCCGTCATTTTTGTTTCCGGAGAGCAGACGTCGATATTCATCAGAAGCAGCTCAGCTTCGGCTGCCTCGGCCGTGTCCCTTTGGGACGGGGCTCCCAAATAGGGAATCCAGAATCCAGAATCCAGAAATACCATGAAATGTTTTGGGGTCCGAGTTCTAAATATGTAACATTGCGTTGTGTGATACGCGCGCAATAGATCGTAATCACAATGAGCCAGAAACCTGATTTACAAATGCGACATTTGAAAGAGAAGTGCGCATTATTTATTTGTTTTTCTCCTTCATCAAGTTCCTTCGCTTTATCGGGATGTGTTCGCCGTCTGAAACAGTTGCGCTAGGGACTACTAAGAGGTAGAAACCGAATGATGCTGACGGATTAGGCACGAACACTACGTCACCACTCGGATGTTGCTCGGGGTGCAGTCAGGCGTCGATAGATATTCGGATTTGTAGTGGTGGCCATTCAGTCTGGTGGTAGAAATCTTTCAGCGCTAACATTGTGGGGAGGACACCAAGTACTCTGGACATAGCCAACCCATGCGCGATGTACTGTGGCGGATATTGGCGACACAAAAGAGCGACAAAAAAACGCGTGCCAGTTTGTTCGGCCGCGAGGTACGGAGATCACGTTGCTCGGTTTTCTCAGGGGCTTTCAAGACGTGAGGTAATTTTTTCCTAACAAGAAAAAAATAAAATTAACTGGAAAAAAAAGTAAGGCTACAGACAATGTGTAGCGAAAAGAATAAAATTGTTTCATGATCTCCTTACAAATGTCTATATACAGAATTCCTTTCGGCACCGCGTAGGTTTTGCAAAAAATCTCCAAAGACGTTTTTTTTTTTTTCTGTCAGAAGAACACGACAAAATGGCACACAAATACCCGAGCGTTTTACCAATAAAGAATAACAAAAAGAATTGCATCCAGCGTGTTTCCTAATTTAGAAAACCGTTTTTGGCACACCAGTTCGTCAGTCGCCCGACTTACTTTACGAGAGCACTTTGCTCCACGAAATACTTTTGGAACGTGTCAGTTTTATTTTTATTTTTTTCGGTTCTTGGGTGAAAGCAGTCAAAATATAACTGGAGTCCTAGAGTCGACTGACGCCGACATCCGAGTTTAGGACACGAAGGGAGGGCCGAGGAGATCTGGGTTACAAGTCTGAGCTTGACACGTTCTATTTTTTATCTTTTTATTTCGTTTTTTCACGCCCGCGCGCGTCGACGCGGAGTGTGTCACGGAAGAAAAATGTGAGAATTTCTTGGAGTCGTCGTCGCCGGCCGATCCGGTTGAAAACCCTCGGCCGGTAATTAACTCCTGTTAAAATTTAAAAAACAAATTTACCGCTCTTTTTTGGTTGTTGTTTGGTTTTGGGAAGGAAAGACGAAAAGATAGAAGTAAAAGAAAAAGTATTATGTAAAGGCGAAATTTATTAAACAGTTCCAACCTCGCATGAAGTTCGTGTAAAGTCCGGCTATTTTGAATTGTTCACAATGAAGCTGCGTGAAAACATCTCCAGAGCGCATGTTGTAATATTAGCCAACTGTGACATGATTATAAAATAAATTACCAGCGACCTTTATCATCGAAGTTTTATATGCAATGCAGTGCATATGCAATGCAGTGCAATGCAGTAAGGAATGACAGTTTAAATATTTTTAGACGGCATTCAACAGGCAGTTATTTTTGGAGAGTGAAGAGCATATTGTAATATTATTTTCTCGCTGAATTTAGCGCAGAAATAAACGTCAGGTGACCTGACGTCACGTGACGTCATGGTATCATGTGATACCACGACTTGGCCAACGTTACTAGATCAGCTCAGTGTTGAAACTCCCGCTAACAAGTGCAACCCTCCCCGCCCCCACAACGCCCCCTCTATTCCGCCTCCAGTCGTCTGAAGCGCCATCTAGAGCTTCGTTTCAAAACTGTGTATTCCATAGAGTACGGCGAAGCGCCATCTAGACGGTGTGCTTCAAAACATGTGCATTCCGTAGAATACACTTCGTTACCGTAGCAGCCGTCCTTAAAACGGCGGCACGTCGAACGGCGGGAGACAGACCGTGGGGGAGAGGGGGTAATGCTCGTGGAAGCAGCATCCGTGGGCAGTTCCATAACTGAGTGGATATAATAACGTTGGATTTGACACTGCGATGTAACCGCGTCATGTAAGCTGACGCCACCTGACGACAGGTCGCGTGACGGCAATTGCCCCGGTAATTTTAGCGGGGAAAATTACGTCATCCATTTATGTTCTGGTATGACGTCATACGACGACGTCACTCGAAGTCAGCTATCTCCGCTAAATTTAGGGCGGAAATACCCGAACGGATAGACGAAAGGAGGAACGGACAATCTTCTAGGTTCAGGGGGTTTCGCTAAAGAGCTCTCCGTATTTAAATATGCAGGCTTCTTTTCTTTTTTTTTTTAGAAGTGAACTTTTTTTGTTTTTTTTTACGAAAAGCCGTGAAAGTTACACATTTGTTTTCTGTGCAAGTGAGTTATACGGCGAGGGAGACATTTTTTCAATAGTAAGTGCAACTAATAGATGACTAATTAACGAAAATTCACTAAATCATTTTTTTATTTGACTTTTTGGGCACATGTTTATATTGAAGAAATATAGGCAATTCAATGTTAAAAGCCAGCCCAGATTTTTTTTTTTTTTTTTAAGAATTTTGGATCGAGCACGCAGTTTCAGTTATTCATTGTCAAATCGTTTTTCAGAAAATTTGTCGATACCGAATTTAAACGCGCGACGCCCGCCTTCAGGACAACCCTCGTTTGACGCTGGAGGGTCACGTGCTAAGGACGGAAAAACATTGGCTAAAGGGGACATTTTTCTTCTTCCTTTCAGGACTGTTTATGACAGTAAACACCCGTTAGAACCACCTTTTTTTTGTTATTGTTATTCAGGTAGAAAGAAATATTTCTACTCATGTTTACGCTCGGAAGGTGGACGGTAAGAAGAAAATTTCATCAAGATGCCTGCAAAGGTTGTCGGGCTGTAAGTGGCTCGCGTATTTACAAGAAACTCTCAAAAGCATGATCCAGGAGGTTTACTCTCGCGTTTATTCTCGAATTTATGCAGAGGAGGATCCCACGCGAGCGACCGTAAAAATTTCTTTTGACGTTAACGCGGAAAGAAAGTTTGCGAACAAGGACGCTATTAGAAAGTTCTCGGCTTAAGGTAAACTTTAGTCGCTCCTGCGAGCGTTTGTAAAATTAAGAAGACTGCATCGCGTTATAGTATACCAAAACTATCAAAACGCAAACAAGAATTTGCGTGCACTTTTTTCTTTTGTACACCAAAACTTAGGACCATTTTATATAAATAACAAGAAAAGCTAGTTCAGAAAAGGGGTATACTACGCTTACGTGTGTTTAAAGCTGAAACTTTCTAAGGGCAGTCTTGCCTAGACATTTTATATAGCTACAAATCAGAGACAAGGACCCTGGGCTGGCTCGCTAGAATCAGCGTCTTAGCTTAGACTGTGTGAAGGAAGGCCTGCCGAGCCTCGAGGCGCGGGAGCTCTTGAGGCTCCGGTTTCACGTGGATCTAAGCTCGTCCCCTAGCTTCGGCAGTGCTTTTTCACGCACTCTCAGCTAAGACGCTGATTCTAGCAAGTCGGCCCTGGCCCTTTATGGAATGGTGAGTCTGAGCCTCATGCAGGGCAGTAAACGTTCAGGAGCGTGGCACCTTTACATTGAGGAAGCCTGCATCGCTACGAGAAGTTGGGCAGCTGCGAATTTATACTTCCAAAACCAAACGTACAGCGTTTGAAAAAAGAAAAAGGACGCAAAATGATTATACAAAAAGATCACGAAAAGAACGCAGGGGAAAATGTACGGTCCAGTCTGATATACTAACACAGAAACGCAGAACCGGCTCCTACAGGTGCTATATAATACATGGTGCATGGGCCGCAGCAAGAAGGCGGAAAACGAAACGTAGGTGTTTATGGTAGGCCATTGTGGCTACTCGTTTTAGTGACGTCTACCTCTTCTTCTTTCTTGATCTTGTCTCACCAGTTTCTTAGACACTTGCCTCACCTAGGAGGCTTGTACCACCCGTTGATGGTATTAAGAGTCCTCACTACTAATTTCACTCTTGTCTTTGAACCCGATATTGTTACTGCAGTAGAGTAAGTGCGTAATTGCAGTGTCCTTTCGTCATTCCGCTTGTACATATGGGCCTATAATTCGTCGCTTTTGATTGCCAACATAAAATAGGCACACAGTGCGGTCGACAGGCTTCGGTGTTTACGAGGCATTGTGTTTTCAAACCACACAAAATACTAGCCCCGAGCAGCTATCTTTTCGGTATTCATTCTTTGAACACGTCAAACAGCCATCAACTAATGCTACTATACTGTAGATTAACATTCAATCAAGTTCACTGTGTATGTCTATAGTTATTGAATGGCCGCAGCTCCCTTAGACAATTTAACGGGCCCCGAAAGCTCATTACTTTGTACCCGTAACACTCCTCACAATACTAAACCATAGCAACTTAAAACAATGTGAAAATAAATTTTAAAAAATTACACGGGGACAGATAAGACTGCTTACGTGTAGGAATGCGAAAGCATTCGGACACGCAGCGCATTCGTACAGGCAGCACGCCCCAATGTCCTACGCAGAGGCCAGTTGAGCGGCGCGCGGCGGCCGCGCGCGCGCCACGCTCTCCTTTTTATTGGCGCGCGGGCCGCAGCGCCAGGAAGGGGCTTTCTCTGTGCGGTGGCGGTCCTTGGAACTATGACGCGTCGCAGCCAATGGGAATTTATTGCTCGTTTCGCTCAGCCGGAATCGAGTGCCGTTTCGCTCAGCCGTAATTTAAGCGCCGTTTCTGGGGTTACAGACAACGCCGCCTGCGCTCCATGGGGCAGTTCATGCTTTCGCAATAAAACAAGCGCGCCGCGTCATAAATAGGCGCTGCACTCCATAGGATGGTTCACATACTTGCGATTTCTTATGACCATGTGCCTTAAAACCTCCTGGGATCTCTCACGACAAGAAAACACGCGGAAGCCATCTATGGGGTAGCCACGAAACACTCGGCATTTCCGCATACTTATCTTTTTTCTTGAGCATACATTCTTTCTTACTTGGATTGAATATATTTTTATAGTGTGTATAAGCGACCATTTCACATAAATACTACGTACATTAGATGCCACGAATAGTGCAAAACCTTCGCTCTAGTGAAATACAGTTCCAAGGTCATCACATAGATGGCGACACCGTTCCAACGTGTTCTCTCTTCGTAAGAGGTTGCAAGAATTCAGTCGTACGCAAACGCGAAGTGTGTGTTGAACGGGCCTTATTTCCACTGTCGGCAGAACTCGTCTTTCGTATCCATTGGGTGCGTGGTTACGACTTGCGGCGTGTATCCACTCGCGTTATCACGAAAGATTTATTGCTCCAAAGTAAAGACGGATTGAGAGTCACCGAAAGCTAAAGTCATCGCTGTTGCGGCGGTCGTGGCACTGCGCTGCGTACTCGCGTTCGCAGACGTTGCGAGAGACACTGGCGCCTGCGACGTATTTTCAGCTACAGAGACCGGCACACTGTTTACAAAGCAAGTCGGCGTTCGTCCACACCAGAGTGTATATACTGCGCGTGCGCAGAAACCAGAATCCCGTGAAGCGTGTGCGCATGCGCAGTGCCGACAGCAGCGCCACCGCAGTGCCGTGACATCAGAGAGTTGAGTTGGTCTATATAGTCGCAGACGGTCTGGAAGCGTTGGCCGAGGTATACTGCCTTCAATCTTCGCGAGTCCTTCTTCGGCGTTCTTGTCTTCTAATGCCGCAATCCCACTGGCTGCTTAGCAATGCAGTCGTCTGCTTCTTTGCAGCGGTTGTGGTGACGTCAGAACGACGCCGAGCTCTGATTGGCTCCGATTGAAAAGATAGTGGGTTGACCATCAAGCCGAAGCTGAGCCCTGATTGGCCTGATCGCAAGCGTAGTCGCGTATCCTCAATCGGAGCCAATCAGAGCTCGGCGTCGTTCTGACGTCACCGCAATCCCTGCAAATGAAGCAGACGAACTTGCGCTCCGCGTAAAGAGTTGCTTGGGAATCGCTCAGCGCACATTAAGAGATCAGGGTGGAGAATAGAGATCAAAGATGATTCAAGTAGTGGTTTAAATTACTTTTTAAATGGTGATCTAAATCACGTCAGTTTTATTGTGATGATTTCACCGTTGCCGTAGAAATAATTCCGAAAACAGTTTTTATTTGCCGTTTGTTGGTGCTTTTGTATGTGCATTTGTTTTGTATTCAAATCAAAGAATTGTCGAGCAAAAAAGATTTATAACAGGCTGAACACGAGCAAAAAGCAGTGCTCTCCTGCGCACATCGGATCACTGAGCTTTTTTCTCTGCCTTACACTTTGTTAATTAGTTACGTATCATCACAATGGAAGCAAATCAGACCGTGAAAGAAACATAGTCTAGAAGTACTGTCTTTATGCAAGGAAATACACGACAAAACAGCAGATAAAACCGCATTTTTAACTAACTAGAAAGGAAAAAAACTTTTTTTTTCGTTCTAGTGTGGCTGGAATTACATCAATAAAAGGATGTTAATTAAACTGTACTTTAAATTGACAGTAATTCTCTCTTCGGCAATGTTATCAGTGAACGGACGGATTGACCAACCAATAAGCCATGTTTAAAAATACATGAAGTGATAAAGGGTCACTAATATTTAGCTGCAGTGATTTAAATCGAGCAAATTCGATTTAAATCAAATAAGTCTGATTTACTTAATTTTAAAATAATGCTTTCCTTTTCAGTTTGGAAGAGATGCTGAAATGATTGCTTTGAACAACCAGTCCCGCACAGATTAACAACTATCCTGATAATAAGTCTATTTTAAACATGAAATTGTCATGGGCACCTCCGAAGCTGTTTTCAGTTGCGAAGTTAAACGGTTAGCAACTGACCAGCAATGACCAGACAGAAGTGGAAGCACATCAATTCGTAGGCCAACCCACCTACCCCGTCAACAGGCACCTTTATGGATGGGGGCATGTAGGCACTGAGACACACCAGGGTGCAATTCAACAAACCAACTTCAAGGCAGCATTCCGATGACCCAGCGACAACAGTCTCTTGTCTAAATTGCGCACAGGAGAAAGGTTTACGTAGCAGCTAAGGGTTAAAAAGCGCCAAAAAAACGAGGGTAAGGGAAAAACACGAACGACATGGACATTTTGGTTTGGGCAGTAGGCACTGGTAAAAGGTTAAACAGCGCAGAAGAGACGAAGACAAGTCGTGTTTTCTACATGGGTCTTCGTCTTTTTTGCGCTTTTTAACCTTTTTATCACTATAGACCAGCTAGCCCAAACCACAGATGTATTTTGCGTAACAGTCGATGTAAGGTAGAAAGATTGGACAAAGATAATTACGAGTAATTGTGTCAAAGGGCGATGCATTCGCTCGAGATATTTTGACGTGCTTTCGTAGGACGTGGAAACGCTACGTCAAAAAGAAATCCGAATAGGTAGGAAGAGAACCAGTCTTGATGGGCGTTTGGCGTAAAGGCCACTACAGTCCGTGAAATTGACGATTAGGTGACGGCCGCCCAAGCCACTAGACGATCCCCAAGTAATTGGACCTTATCCTCTGCAGGGATCTGGCCGCCAGACTCTCGACCATTCCAATGGCACCCGAGGGCACTTTGGTCTTCTAATGGCCGTCTTCCGAGACACCAGCGGAGAGAAGGTCGCCAGGAGTTATGTGATGTCTCTTCAAAACCAGAACATAAAAAAGAAAAGGAAATCTCCTTTGTTTCGTGGTCAGTTGGGCTCCTGATAACTCACCCCCGAGATTCGACTGGCCAACGAAAGCGAGCAAAAGAGGGAAAACTTTTTCGGGAAAGAGGGGGAGGAATAGTTTTCCGAGGGACCATCGATTCGTTCTTTATGGCCAAGTTGGAATTGCTTCAGCGGCTGCGGGTGCGACGTTCCAAGCGACACGATAAGCGGCTCTTGAATAGTCGCGGCGGCAACGCATTCCCCAGCGATGACGGCTTGTAGGCGTAAGAAGAAAAGAAAAATAAATAAATAAAAGCCAATGTCCCGGAGGTGGTGCCAACTCCATTGAAAGTTCTTTACTGTCGTTACAAGCCGCCCCTGTAGCGGCATTTTTCTCCAAGCTGCGCGAAAGAGGATGAGGGTGTCGAAGCGGCCGTTAAGTTCTTATTTATTTTACGGCCATTTATAGCCACCAATGTCTTACTTTTTTTTTTCCCCGCCTCCGAATGCAAAGGAACACGTACGTATAGGAGAGCGAAAAACTCGTGACTCGCGATAACGGAGCGAACGTTCTCGTTTCTTGTTCTTTTTTTTTTCTTTTCTTCGAAAATATTATTACGTCGACTATTTTTCAGATTCGGCTATATCTGAATGGCAATATTCAACTCTCGGATACATATGGGGCGGAAGGCATAAAAATAAATGCATCGAAAATAAGCGTATGGAACCGAGCGAGCGTCAGCAATAAATACATGTACGCGCGGTATAGTTTCTGATGTTTTGCAGTCCTGCGCTTGCGCAGATAAAGTTCGATTTTGGCGCGTGACAGAGCATAAAAACAAAACCCGAAGACCGAACGAAAACGACAGTTTGGCATATTTGGAAGTGCTTGACGGCGAAAACGTTGAAGGGGTTCGTTCGCACGTGTTATCAAACGTTTCAAAAAAAACAGAAACAAAAAAGATGCTGTTTTGTTTTTGTTTTTTTATTGAATGCAGGATAATTTAATTATGTTAAGAAAGCAAATTTGCGGCAAGAGGATTATTGGAACTTTATAATGAGAGTAATCAGAATACATGAAACAAATGGGAGTAAACGTTTGCTACAACAGTAGCGCTAACAACGGTTTCTTGTACCGCGTGACAAGAACCCCTAAAACAAATTACGGTTTTTATTTTTTTATTGCAAAAATAAATTGTGCCTTACCGGACGCTCATTCTCCGCCCAAAGGTATACACTAGAGGTTCGAACCAGACGCAAAAGTTTCAGCACCAACCGTTATCTTATCCCAAAGTTATAGAAACATTTGCTGATATTTTTAATGGGAAAAAGGGCGCTCAAAGCTCGACAGCCCTAGATCCGATCGTAACCAAAGCTCGACGATACTACGAAGGACATACATGTCGAAAGTAAAAGAGAGAAGGAGACGAGATCGCGCGGGGACGCTGCAGAGAGCCGAGCTTCGACTGGAACGGTTAGTTTATAGTATACACAAAATCACTCTTCGAACGCCGAATGCCGACGTTAGGCGTTCGCGTTCGAGAGCGTTCGAAGAGTGAGTAAAGACAAGGTCAGCTGTACGGAGCGCAAGTTCGTCTGCTTCTTTTGCGGGGGAATTCTGGTGACGTCAGAAGCGCCGAGCTCTGATTGGCTCTGATTGAAGCATAGTGGGTAGACCTCAAGACATGCTTTCTTTGAGGTCTACCCACTATCCTTTCAATCGGTGACCAATCAGAGCTCGGCGTCCTGACGTCACCAGAATTCCCCTGCAAAAGAAGCAGACGAACTTGCGCTTCGCGTAGCTTTGCGTCTACCCACTAACGAATTCCAACTAAAGTTAGGTGTCCTGACCTCCCCGCTCGCTGTCGCCTCCTCTCCTACCTCAACTCCTCCTACCCGTATACTGGTTCGCTAGAGTAGCCATTTGTAGCAAGATACGTCGCAACGTAACTAAAGAACCAAACTAATTATTGATTGTCGATTCCACTCTACCATCCAAGTAAAACCGAAAAAAAAAACTGCGTGGACTCGACTATACTCGTTTACACCTCAAGAACCGTAGTGAAAAAAGTCCGGCTCCTTGCGCAGCATTACTAATTTCGACGCTTTACGTAGATGATTAAGATATATGTAGGTGCATTTAAGACTGGATATATGCTGCCTTATCAAGACGTATGCGCGTTTCAAACGCCAAAAGCATCGCTTCCTACTCCGAGAACCAAGCCCTGTAAGAACTACTTCGCACGGCGCATGAACAATGCGCAAAACTTCCTTTTTTTTCCTTCAGGTGGAAACGCGTATAGTAGATTACAAGCTCCCTTCACCTCTAGTTGTCAGTGCGGTGGAAGGTGCTCGTTGATCACGTAATCACGCTCTCGCCCCCATACACACGCGCAGGGAGCGAAGTCAGGTGATCAAAAGGAGGCGGTGGATTGGCCGGGCGAGCGAGCGCTTCCAGAGCACGGTCAGCTTGGGGGTGAACGGAGAGAACCGCCAGCAAACAAGAAGCAGAGGGTTGAGGCATTCGTCGTTGGAGGTGTATCGCATGACGCATCTCGAGGCAGCAGCTCAGCGCCTCTAAGTGCATTGGGAAGACGGATGCCCGCCGCTGGGCTCGAATGGAAGGGTAACCCTAGCCCTCGAGAAACAAAACGCTATACAGCTTCGATACACTGGCGCGGCCTAGAAGGGCTACGGTGTGTGCGTTTGTGGTGTCCCAGACAGTGGCAAAGCCCGGACGCCTCTGCAGCGGCAACGGGGGCACCATCGGAGCCGCGGTGCTTGAAGTATTCATGGCGGGGTTTACGCACCCAAAGGGTTTTTTGGGGACACGGGTTCGATTTGTAGTAACACAAGCGGATGTGGTCTGGGGCAGCTGGGACCTCAGGTCGATTGCACAGGTATTTTAGGACCTTTGGGGTTTAGGGCCACGTTTGTTTCTGTGCCAGGAAAAGGGGGGGGGGGGCTTTGTACGGTGATATGGGAATACTCTGGTTAGTCGACAATGCTGTCCTATATCTGGTGCGCAGATTACAACATGCGCTTGACATGCACGTGTTGCGCAGCAGATAAAACACGTGACCAGTATGTTTGTATTTTTTTGTATTCTCCAGAAAACATTATTGAAATGCACTTACCAAACAAGCGACGTTGAGGTAATTTTAGACATTTTATATACACAAACACTCTTTTCGCGTGAGGTGTAAATCGTCTGGGCATGCGCAGTGTCGACAGCAGCACCACCAGATTGGCGTGACATCAAAGAGTTGAGTTGGTCTATAGGTGCTGTCTGGACTCTAAGGTGGTATTATAATTTCTAATTAACAAAGACCAGCCAAAGCCGTGCACGGCTTCACAATGCTACCTCTGAATTCACCTCGATCACTCGCAGATGGCAGTATAGCCTCCGCAAAATGGCAAACCCTCAAATGCCTCTTCCTAAAATTTTCACATGCAAAAAAACGAAAAAAAAATCGCACAAAAAACAAAAATCTTACTCGCAACACGGGCGTTGCACCAGAAGTATTGCCGTCGTAAAACATCGCTGAAGAGGCATTAAAATCGGATTTGCAGTAAACGTTTAAATCAGTAACACCGCTCTAATATATCACGAAAAAGCACATAACAATAACACGGCCTCATCTCGGCGAGGACAAAAAAGAAACAGGAGAGAAGTGTTGCTATTCCGGCACAATGGACACCGTTTTTTTTTTTTTTTTTTTTTTGGGGGAGCTTGAAAAGGGGTCCCCCGCCCAAGTCCCATAACCAATAATAACAAGCAGGGGCACACCGGCCGAACGAAGGAAAAGAATACGTTTCGGAAATGCCGCGCATTGAGCGAACGCGTCCCAACGCTTCCAGAGGAGACGGAAAAGACTCAGTCGCTCTCCGACGAAAAGGCCTCCAGACTTTTACCGGCGACGCGTCTCGTCCGCGCTTTTGCTTTTTCGGTCTGTCGCTCGGAAGGAGCCAAAGTCGAGAGACGAAAGATGCGATCGACTTATTGATCGAACGCCGCATGCGATGCTTCGTAGCTCTTTTTTTTTTTTTTTTTGCCTATTGCGAGAGAGAGGCGGGAAAGGGGGCTGAGTGTGAAGTTTTTGGGGCTTCTTCTTGCTCCGCCTTGCGTTTAGTCAGTTGGCAAGCGTGTTTTTGGCAAGAAGCACGCGAGAAGCTCCACCGCATGGAGAATACGAAGCCCTGTGCGCACCTCCGGAACATTTCTCAATACGCGCTTGTGCGTGCACACGACATTGGCGTGTCGCGGAATGTGAACTGCACCAAGACGAGGTTGCTGAAAGCTTTTAAATTATTTTAGCATTGCTCATTTCGTTGAGCTGTTCGTCTTGCGCAGTTGGATTGCTGCTTTCTGTGCGAGTTATGTCCCGTGCTTTTTTACTAGTTGTCGTTGTCGTTGTTGTTTTGTTTTGTTCCTTCTTAAACTTTTATTTTTGTGCCACCAGGGCGGTTTTGCTGACAATATTTAAACGCTGTTCTTTCGTTTTGTTTACTTCCCCTAGTGCTATTAGCTTTTTCATTGCTTATTTCTCTGTGAACGACGCTTGGTGCTTCGTACGAATTCATGTATTTGTTTGCTTTCTTTCTTTTTACATTTAAAATTTGTGTCGCTTACTTTCTGAAATATTGCCGACCTATGTCAAGATATGAATGAGCACTATATTCACTATCATGGTCACTCTGGTAATTGATTGAGCTTGATAATGTTTAAGAACTGATGCGAAATTGCCTTCTTTCAAGAAATAAAAAAAGAATAAACATGCAGCAACTTGGCGCTCAGTATGCTTGAGTTGTAATAATGAATACGTATACGGGTAACGTAGTTTAACAGCGGCATTCACATATTTTTCTTTCTTTTTTATTACATCGCTTAAGGTCTTCATGTTTGGTGGTGTACGTGTGTGTTTGATGTAACGCAGACGTGCATTGAGGAACGTAGTGTGCGGGACACAGCGAGATTTCCGCACATTGATGCTTACAGATTCCCGGTCCGCCCATCAAGTGCGCTATGCTCTTATAAATGTGTGCCTCCCGACTCTCATTAGCCTTTTAGTTGGGAGGGCTCGTGATACAGTCCAGAAAATCGTTCTTCAGAATCCTAGTGGTCTTGTCCCATGACAACGACAAAGATAAAAAAACAGCAACTGACATCAAGCGATATGCTTGTAATGGCAGATTCACACGACGGACCGAATGTCGGTTTTCGACCGCAGACCGTGTATCACATGACTATGACGTCACTGATTCCTGCGATCCGCGTCTCGTCCCCGGCTGCGCGGACTGAAATAGTCGAGCACCTTTTCACTTGCGGATTTTTAGCCAGATAATAAATTAAAATGCGTTTAGTTTGTGCGCGTGCGTGCGTGTGCGTGCGTGCGTGCTTGTTTGTTTGTTTGTTTGTTTGCTCGTGTGTGTGTGTGTGTGTGTGTGTGTGTGTGCGTGTGCGTGTGCGTGTGCGTGTGTGTGTGTGTGTGTGTGTGTGTGTGTGTGTGTGTGTGTTTAACAAAAATGGTGCAGCATTAGGTTTTGAGTAGGGGTGTGCGAATATTGGTTCGAGTTGAATAGCACTGCGTCATTCATAACCTTCACAGTGGAAGGGATAGCCACAAGAACCGATTTTCTTAATATTAGGGACTTTTAGCAAACCGTTACCGTGTTGCGCGCACCGCACTAACGGAGCCCTTGAAGCGTGCTTTTAAAGCGCGCGCCCCCTGGTCACGGTATATCACCCGGGCGCGCGTTTAAAAGCATGCTTCAAAGGCTCCGGTTCAGGACTTCGGCGCTTCTGCGCCGAAGCCTCCTCGAGCAGTACCATGCTTGTGTCATGCTTTGGGTTAGTAAAGCTAGTGGCACTTCGCGCTAAGTTTATCACAGTGTCCTGTCTCGCTCTGTACGTGGTTACACCGCGATCGTAGCGGCGTTTCGCGGCACCCTATATAGGATCGCGAACAGATTATGTCCGTTCTCCCTGTCGTCTGCTTGCCGTCTCCCTGGTGTGGTGTGGATTCTCTTGGGAGACGGACGATCCATGGACATGTCGTCACGTGACCAGTTCGTTCGCGTATCAGTCGTTATGTAATCGGCCACAAACACGCAGTGATTTTTTTATTTAGATATTTACATTGTCCAGATGGCAATATTGTAGAGGGGTATGGGCACATTAAAGGAGTTCCGAATAAACTCCTTTAAAGAGTCGGAGATTCAGCTCACGCCGATAAGGGCAGTATCGCGAGCTGATTAGCCGATTCTTTAAAGGAGTTTATTCAGAACTGCTTTAAAGTGCCCGTCTGACAGTAGTCTTACAGGAGGGGAATAGACACTATGCAAAAATAGAAACAATATACACATAAAATATTAAGAAAAAAGTTTATAACAGTATATCGACGTGTATCTTGTAAAACTGAAAAGAACAGGGGTGAGTTGACAATTTCGCCATCAAGACAATTCTATTGGTAAATGATGAAGGAAAAAAAGAAAAGAGTGGACAAAGACATCGGTACAACAGATTAACAATCTCACTTTTTTTTTCCTGGTCGTTCCGTTGCGAAATAGAACTTGAGTCCTTCATAGTATACGTACTTTTAGCGATGCCTGCTCGATCCTTATAAATAGCATAAAACCATTTTAGACGCAGGTATTTCTCCGTTGAGAAAATGAGTTTCCGTTCCAGATGACTCTGTAATGTTAGCAATGCTAGAAGAAGTAAAATTCTGATTGCCTCTAAAGAAACAAGCGCATGATTTTGGGTACGTTCCAGCTTGTGGATTTTGTGTCGTTGGGGAACAGACAGTTGGATTTTGTTTCGCTAGTGCAATAAAAGTAGTCACTGACCGCTTACGAACCAAAGGGCGTGACCAACACCGATCGTCTTATCGCCCCGCAGAGAATACGTTTGCAGCCTAAGCCGATAACTCCGAAAACCAAGTCACAAAAGCAGGAATCGTGTAGGAATATTGAGCCGCGCTTCGCATTTCTTAACTTGTCGGTGACTATAAACTTTTTCCACAAGGGCGCAGCCATCTTGAATGTCGTCACTTCTGGTATGCGGCAAAACATCGTTTGACCTCTCCACGCCGCTGCAAGGTGTTTACGAAAAATGCGTGATTGTTACACATTCTTGTTTTGCCTCACCTATATTTTCCCGCATATTCCAGGTTGAAATGTTTAATCATTTTTTCGTCCCGCATACCAGACACAGGACCCACGTGACTGAGAATGACAGGAAACAGAAAACGTCTACTGGCCTCGAGATTGACCTAGACGTGGCGCTACTGTCGCGCTATCATCATCATCAAAGCGGGGATAGAAGCATGGCAGCCCAGCCCCATAGGCTCTCCACGTTCGCGCGCAAGACGGTATAGAGTCTTGCGTTTATTTTGTCGCATAGTATCGATGGGAAAACAATTTTAGCGGTAAATGGTGCGGTACTGTTCGGTGTTTCAGTGAAGACCGAGTCGTGTTCCCAGCGTACGGCCTAAATTTAAATAACCGCTCGTGTGGATGCGTCGTCTGCTCTAGGCAGACGTTGGGAAGCATGAATCACCACGACGGATGCCTGTCTCCGGGTGAACTGCACTATTTATGTTAAAAAATTTTGTTTCTTTTAAAATAGATGTATCGGTTCACCAGCGTGGGTATTCAACAAAACAATGAATTCCAACCCGGATAACATAATACTGGTACTGTGAGCTGTGAAATCGCAGGTTCGATGCATTTATTTTTCTTACTTTTAGCTTTTGCAGTAAAATAAATACTTCGCATGAAGAGAAGTTAGTGCTGTATTGGAAATTACCGTGCTATTGAGTTCCGCTGCAGCCAATGTTTCGCTTGACTGTGCCATGGTGTGGGCAAGTTTTTCGGAGTCGGAACAATTCTACTGCGCTGCGATGAGAAGAAAGTGCCTCTTCTAGTTGCGATCCGGAAAATGTTTGTTGGCAGGACAACTGAAACAAGTGAAACAAACTATCCTGATATATCTGCCGCGAGTGGAACAAACGAATGTAACCGAGCAACGCAGTAGCGTGCGTGTTATTAGATGCTTTTCTCGGTAGTGTGGGTTTACCCGCTTTAATTTCTCGGTGAGGGCCGCGGGCTAATATTATAAATTTATGGCTAAATAAACTTCTATTCAAACATAGTAGACTCTGCAACTCCAACAAACGACCTGCGCACCACGGCACAGACAGCATCGGCCGGAGCTACACTCTTTTACTGATGAGGGCTAGCGACCCTCACGAGACTTTCCGATCACCCTCCGCCCTCTCCTAAGGCATGTCGGGACTGGGCAATTCATCGATTAACCTTCAGATTATTCGAGTGATCCTTTCATTGCGATATATTCTTTTTGCCTTTTAGTCGGAATCTTGTGCTGGAGAAAGTCAGACAAAAGTAAAAAATGCCCGTTTTAATATTTCTGACGTACTTATTTCTTTTAGGACACTTGCACGGTAAACCAGTTCAGCATGCTTGGGATTATCATCGAGGGTGATTGTGCTGTTTAAATAATAAATTCAATATTGATTCATTTTAGAAAGGCTTCCGTAATCATATTTCTGTAGGCGTCACAACGTGAAGTTTAAATAGGGAATGCAATATGCCATTTATGACACAGTCAAAATAGTAAAAAAAATGTGTAGTTTTTACGTCTTTTATGTGATATGACTACAGAATAGTCAAGTAACGAATTTATTGATTGATTAGTCTATTCAAGGGTGGCGATCAGTCGGATTCATTGGTTAGTAAACCCCCAGCTCCAATCAAGATTCAACATTTTATGAAAGCTATGGATTGTGCAAGATAAGAAAGATTATGGAAGCATCCGACTTAATATTTACCACCTTGCTGAATTTCCCACGCGTGTGAAACGATACAACACAACCTTTAGTAAGAAGAAACAACAACAAAAACATCAAACATTTCATAAGAAGGGTCCAGCTCAGCCGGAAACGGGCTTGCTTCGATCAGATCCATGCTTCTGATCTGAACGTGCGCCCGTAGCCGACGACGCACGGCGGTATCCCCACTTCCGCATGTTTCCAATGTTTTCAATCTCGTCTTAATGTTTTCAATCTCGTCTTCATGTTTTCAATCTCGTCTTAATGTTTTCAATCTCGTCTGAATGTTACTATGGATGTATATAGACCCGGACGTCATAGCCGATACTAGTGCAAACTGCGATTGCGTTCCAACAGTGTGTATAGAGGCAAAGGCAGCTGGCTTTTCGTCTGCGCACAAATCATCCCAGTCACGAGCTGGCCGCTCTGGAGTCGTCCCTCCTCTCCCTGAGTTTCTGCCCGTATGGTGTACAGGTGAAAGAGCTCACCGTAGAACAGCGAGTGAAAAAAAAAGCTTGTCGGAGATCGAATGGTTTGTCTTTGCCCCATTGCGACAAGGGGTACAATGAATCGCTTTCCGATAAAAGAGAGGGATCGAGCCGAAAATAAGCCATTATCCAACTGCCACGACAAGGCGTTTGTGTGTTGCGAAAAAAACCATTCGTGGTGATTTGGGAAGAAAAATAAGGAGAAAAAATAAAGGCAGATTTTCAGACCGCCGAGACGATTGAGAGAACCGTCAATGTCGTCAAACAACACACAGCAAAAAAAAAAAAAAAAGAATCTAACAACACGAACGTTTTTTTTTTTTTAAAAGCTCTTACGTTTTGAAAATAAATTTTCGCAGACGAAATGAATCTCTTTTTACTACGAGGTAAAGAAAGAAAACATAAACGAAGAAAAAGCCTTCTTAGAAGTTCAGAATTGGCGAAGCGGAGAATCGCGCAGACAAATATAGCAATCGTGTTTAAAGGGCTAAAAAAAGAAAGAAAAAAAAAACTAAAAACAAAACATGTACGGATACGATTTTCTGGAGCCTTTTTAACATTTTTTTCCCCTTCTTATAGTATCATGTGCCTTTTGGGTTTCGTCCTAGATTCGGGAAAATAAGTGTGAAGGTTTTAAACAAAAATAAGCAAACATGCGGAAGCCTATACGATCGCTTTCAAACTTGTCACCTTCGTTCATTCTAAGAAAAAAGAATAAATAAAACATTTAAGTGCATTCCCGAAAAAATAAGGTCTTTCGCAAGGCCTACTATGACCGCTAACGACACATTATTAAATTGACGCCTGCGTTCTGCACCCCTTGCAAGCTTTCTAACACTAACAGACCTTCCGCTTTAAAAGCAGAAACGGCGAGAAATTGTACTATTTTCTTTTGGTCTGATGTTCTAAGCTCCACATTGCTCACATAAGAAACACTAACTTTTTTTTCCTACACTTTGAGCTGAAGACCATGTTTAAAAAAAAAAAAGTTAAAAAAGAGAAATTTAACGACGTCCTCGAAACTTTGGCAGCCTTAAAACGGCGCCCTCTACTTCATGTCGTCAAAGTGCGAAGAGATAAGAACGAAGAGTTACGAAGATATCGGGAGTGTTAGATAGCAGAAAATTATAGTTACGATGATATTGAACATGCTAAAGATACGAAAAAAAGCGAGAAAAACTTGATATGTTCCACATTCTACTGGAAAAAAAATGAGAATAAAAACTAAACCCTAAAGCCAGTAACAAGTGAAAACGAAAGAGGAATTTTTCACCGAAGTCCGAATTTATTGACTGTATAATCTCTCCTACTTCCAGGTTTATTCGAATATACTTACATCCGCAACGTAAGAATAGAGCTCCTACTGTAGGTTTACTAAAAATAACGACTCTAAACAAGGTAAAAAAAAAGAAGAAAAAGCTCGGCAGTTTTGACTTTAAAACAAGAGATAGAAAACATAAGTACTGCAGAGAACATGGTCGACGTCAAACACGCGATTGTTCGTGACGCCAAAGTTCGCAGGCTTTTTGGGGAGAAAGGCTTCCTACTGACGTTCCCAGAGACTCAGACGTGCGCTGTGGAATCGTGGACAAGCCAAAATAGAATTCCCCGAAAAAACTCTCGCTTTTTCAGGTTGGCGCCATAGTCACACCTTTAAGGGTTTTAGGCGATATAGTTGCCGCATGCTACGGTAGGAAGCCGACACTGCGATGAAAGGTTTTACAGGAACCTTCTTTACGTTCGACGAATTGCAGCGCGCTGGTAAGTTACAGATACAAAAGGAAAGCTTTCATATTATCCCTTCTATACGTGTGTGCGGTAAGTATTTCATCCTCTGGGAGATAACACCTCGGTGACGCGCGACAAAAGAATATATTTGCTTTTTAGTGATTCGTATCATATCCGCATGTGAAAGAGTTGGCGTCTCGAGCTGGCTGTAACAGTTATGTAATGAGATTGGCACGAGTAGACGAAATTGGCATAGGGAAAACAGAAAAAAATATTCGTGTCCAGAGTGTACGTCATTTAACGGACATTTGCAAGGGGGTAGGTAGCATATCTTGATTCTGGCGGATGGTGCGCTGCATTTAAATTCATTAAAAAGGGAAGATTGCGTCCAAATAGAAAACGTTTTGTTATGTTTATTAATAAACTAGATAGATGGGAATATTATAATAACTACAGACGTGCACTACGATAGGAATCTATATAGCAAAAGAGCCCTAAAGATCGATGCTGAGACCCAGGAGTGAACTATATGCTATTAGTCAGGAGTATCGTCTCTAGTTATCTCGTATTGTCCAATTTTTGACGTCACAATAGGCTTTCGTGCTTTGACGTCCCACGTGTTTTTCTTTTGTCTTTTTACCCGTTATTTTTTTTTTGGCACTCGCGATCAGTCCTTTCGAACTGAAGGTCATGAGTATATGGTTGCTGAGTCATGTCGTGTACGCCACATATCTTTACGCAAACAGAAAAGCTTCGAACCTAAAATTAAGTTCCGTTACATTTTAAACTTATCCAAGCCATTACTTCCTTGTTCCGAGATGCTCAACGGTTACAGTTTGTACATTTACTGATGAACTCTGGCTGCTTTGCATAATTTTGCCTTTGTTACTTGGGTTTACATGAATGCCCGCGCGAAACAAGTTTCCTTTCCCGGCTTTAATTGGGGCTCTTCACTTTTAACGAGCTCACGTGCTCTTTCCCGCCTTGGGGCCCTGACACTGATCGGTCGCTTCTGTCACTCCTAAAGCCCGCCGTTATATGTCTAAATCCCGACTCATAATTTACGCGAGGTCGGCATTGCAGATTTTAGAATGAAGCGCCGTAGACTTTGTTCGTAGAGGCATTGAATCAAAAGAGAGAATTAACGAATTCTCGATGCCGATGTTCGACCTAATATAAATGCATGCAAAAAATATATATATATATGTATGTATAGAAAACGTGTAAAAAAGTTAAAATGAAGGGCATGTTTGGGAGAGAGTTAAACTACTGGTGGAAGAAAACATTGGTTTGAACTGAAGTTTAGTGGTCACGTCTTTCACTCTGAGAACTCACTGCATGCACACTTCCCAGCGATGCAGTCCCCGGTGCGTTGCTGGGAAGTGTAGGCAATATCATAAGGGTATCAGTGTAGGCAGTGATAAGGACAAGAAACATCCCGCTTCAATAATTATATAATCTATTGGCAGAAAGACATTTCAATCACGCCGCTTGCGACTCAAACCGCGTAAACATTTGGAGATGATCGCCGGTTACTTTAATCCGACAAGTTAAATTTAACAAAATATTTTCAAACTTGAGTGAGCAGCAGGCATCATCGCAGTAGTCGCCCAGGTTCGTCGATAAATATCTCAAAGGCTAAGAAATCCTCCGCCATAATTGAATCTTTCAGGACACTCTTGACATTCGGTTGTTCGTGTGTTACGTATTATGCTCCGCGCAATAGATGCCGATGCTAAGAATACACAACTCATGAGAAGTTTGCATTAGCTTGAATGATATTTGAGCGTGACCACCGAAATACCTCGCAGGTTTTCCCTGAGCTCCTTTGGGATTACGCCTAATTCGCTGCTTCCATATTTGCGGGAAAGAGGTGATCGAAATCAAAACACAGTAACGGAAGAACACATCCGCTGCATAAATCAAAAACGCGTTACCTGCGAAAAAAAAAAAAAGAAACACGGCTGTATTTTTACAATTTACGCAATTTGCCTAATCTTCTTCGAAACACAGGTGTGGGCTTCTAACCAAAGAAACCCCTCTGCATGTCTCGTCAGCGCGTCACCAAATTAGTGATAATTTCCCGAGAAAAAACTTCCGGTGAGATCTTGCACTAGGCTGTCTGTCACCAACCCCACTTTCCTACATCTCACCTTTGAGCGGGGTGCTGTAGACATTCATTATAAAAAAAAAACGTAATTATCCACAAAACAAAAATAAGAAGTCTGCCTAATTGTTACTCGACGCCTGTGACGAAGCGTACGTGTCCCAGGCAAAGGAATGAGTGGCTGCAAGATAACGATAAACGATGTTCGAAAATGAGCCGGGATGTTTGTTTTTTTCTTCTTGCTTTTGTTTTTTATTCTGCTTATTAATAATATTTTGGCGTCCTGGACGTTCCCCGTATTATCGCTGCATGGAACGAGCGCATCGGCGAGAAATCGATTTAATGGGAGACATTTTGGTTTATGCGTCTTTCGGAGTCAAATTAATTGATTCACTAGAGCTGCGGATTTTCGGGAGAGACATGAGTTGCTCGATGTTCATTAAATGATTTCGCGTGGTCGCGTTTATGTTCGGTGTTTTTTTTTTTTCTTGTTTTTGCCTTTAATTATTATCGATCATTTCACTGGGCTGTCGAAGTTTGATCTTAATTTTAGATCATGGGCGATAAAAGGGGTTCTTCCGAGATTGGCACGACCTTCGTAATTCAGTTTCATAGCCTTTTCTTTTCTTTTTCAAACCTTTTCGCGCTTATTGGGTTGCTTTTACTCTCAGGCTGAACTTCTTGCCGAAGAAAACGCGAATGTACAACTGTCATATTATGAATATGACAAATCTGGTCAGCATTGACAGTTATAATGAAATTGGGGCACTCCTTTTATATGTGATTAGAGATTATTAAACTTAATGCAGTACGTTTTTTTTATTAGTTTCTTTTAGAATATTGGAGTAGAGGCCCCCAAAACGGCTTCAGAGAGTGCAAAGTTGATTATAATATACAAAGCGAGACCAACGTTTAATTTCTCTTCTCTGACTACGGTTTCCTTCTCGGTGCTTGTCTTGGGACGGCGTCGAGGAAGCTAAGGCTGGAGGGGGCATGTCCAGACGGTTTGGCATGCTGGCTTGGCGTTTATCTGACGTATGCAAAAGCTCAGTTGTCCGCTAGCGTTTTAGGACAGAAATAAATAGTGTCAGCATCTCTCAAGGAGAGCTAATAGTACAGTAACGGAGATATGTTTTCTACTCTCATATAGCAATGGACAGACGTTTCATGCTCTCATATAGCAACTATGGTATCGTCGTCGACGTAGTTTTGGCTTTGTCATAAATAGTTTTTTTTTCCCTTCTTTTTGGTTTTTGGTGCTGACGTTTCTCTTCTATTTTTGAATAATAAGTCACTTCCGAGAAAATATTTATTGTTTTTTTTTTTCTCTTTATAGAATACCCGAGTCCTATCTTAGAAAACCTCGAAGAAACCAGGGATAAAAATGGTCCTCTACTGCCGCATTAGTATGGCTTGCCCATAGAGGAAACCATACATTTTCGGGCCGCTTGCACTTACGGCTACAACAGCTGACGCACATACTCGAACTATAGGCGGCGTGCTCCGCGATAAAGAAGTGAAGTCAGTTCTTGATTTATCTGTCTCCAACCCTTTCGTTCCTTAGTCAGTTTGAAGTGCACAAACTGTAGGCACTTGCAGCTTAAGAAAGAAAACGCAGGTCGTGTCGGGTCTCTGGCATTTCACCGTCGTTCTGCAGCGAATGAGAGCGCGGCATTGGCCGATGAGACGATGAGAACTTTGAAGAACGAATCACGGAGGAAGAACCGTAAACACGATAAGCCCCGCCCTACGTTTATTAATCTGTCAATGACTATAGGTGATCCACACAAATATAAATATATATATATATATATAGAGAGAGAGAGAGATACCAACTCAACTCTCTGACGTCACACCGCTGCGGTGGCGCTGCTGTCGGCACTGCGCATGCGCAGATGCTTCGCCTCGGGCGAATCTGGCTTCTGTGCGTGCGCAGCGCCCCCACTTGGCGTGGGCAAACGCGGGCTTGTTTGTAAACAGTGTGTTGGGCGATATGTACGCAATTTTATTTCTTCTAATTGTCAAAAAACAAAACAAATTATGCATAAATTCAAACGCAAAACGATCAGTTCACCCGAGGGAGAAAAAAACACGTAATATTGGAGGATATACAATAAAAACGGAACTCTCAGTTATGATGTTTCGGTTGGAGTATTCTTCTAAAAAGAAAGTCCCCTTAGTAGCAGCAGACATTGCC
The DNA here is from genome assembly GCA_037355805.1 of Ixodes ricinus. Taxonomy (NCBI): domain Eukaryota; kingdom Metazoa; phylum Arthropoda; class Arachnida; order Ixodida; family Ixodidae; genus Ixodes; species Ixodes ricinus. The sequence goes on from JAZHYW010015576.1 coordinate 100,051, forward strand.
CACTATAGTTGGGGGTATACCTTCAGAAGAAAAAGCTACCAACTCCCTCTTCGACTTTTTCAATTTTTTCACGACGGATATGTCCAAATTGTTTTCGCTGCGACGAGCTTAATGGTCTTCAAGTAACGAAATTGGTGTCCTCGCAAAAAAAAATAATAAAGAAGGAAAAAAAGTTTACTTTAGAGCGACAGACGTAACGGCCAAAGTACAGACAAGAATTCTTGCCAGACTTGTGTAATTCAGTCGTTTGTTGTCATTCTTTCTTTTTTTGTTCCTGGCACCGGAGACGCTTCTTTAAGCACACCGATTCGATGGCACCCCAACAGCGGAAATGCCAAAATTTATTTGGGCTCCTCGAAAGGGCTTGAAGTGGGCTTGCCATGTCAGAACTGATGTACAATCTGTGAAGGTGTTGACAGTGCCCATTAGTATAAAAATGAACGCAGTCGCATCTAAGAAAGTGTTGCAATGGTCAAATTAGCCATTGACCAAACCAGTTTAAACTTTCTGACATTTGTTTTTTTCAGTTTTGATTTAATTGTGTAAGGCTGCTGTTGTTTTTTTTTCTGGGAGTACGGGCAAGTGCTCGCTTCACTAAGTCATTCCAGTTATCTAAAGATGTTTTTTAATTGTCAGAGTTGAGATTGTAATCATTGCGAGGTCAGTTTTTCCGTTTATAAAATACTTCGTGCATTTTGCATGGTCGATACAAATATTTGCATGCGTTGTACGTCAAGATTCCGGTAAGGAACGTTTTTACGCAATTCTAACAAGTGAAGGTATCTGTTGTAAATGGAAAACATGTGTTTGTTAGGCCACTTTTACAGCAGCTGAGTTTTTCGTTGGTTAAATTTTAAAGTTATTTTGTCAGTTAGAGTTGCAATTCTATTTAGGTCAATATCCGTACTGCGTCTTCGCCCGTCATGCTCGCCGAGTATTTGTCGTGCTTTGCTTGTTTGTTCGCTACCTCTATCTCTTAGCACATTACTACTACGGCGCCACAAACAATATCAGTGATTTCAAAAGGCAACTGGTATTTTCCTACGAAATATTTTAATAGAAACTATCCATTTAGATTCGCAGTTTATCTGGCATTATCCCACGTGCAGAAAAGGTGGGTGAAATCAGCAGTTGCAGGTATTTTTTGCCGGTTGTTCTTTTGTGCATTACTACGTATGTAAAGTTGGCAGACGAATAAGTCATCAGATATTCTAATTCAGACGCCATCAAAAGGGCGTATTGTTTTGTGACGTTAGCCCCTTGTTATGTCATAACCCAATCTCATCACTCAAGAAACAAAAGCTTCTACACAAGAAGTGCGCTGACACAACGTTGTTTTTTGCGCGTACCGTGCGCGACACAGTTAACTTGAACACATCTTATGTTTCATTTGCTTCTCTTACTGGTTAAACTTAGGGCCGAAGAACAACGTCTACCTATACTAAGTTGCAGTCGCGCATATGCACATTACAGCGCGTTTAAAGTTTTGATGCCATCATCGCACCCGTGCCGCAACAGCAAAAATATGCGATGCCATATTCGCACTAACTAAGTCAAGCTTCCTGTACTTAGTAAGAATACAAGAATAGTTCGTAAGGAATGAATGATTGGCGCTGATGATAGAAAGACAGAGGTTATCCTGGACTTTTGTCCTAGCCGGCTACTCTGCGCTGCGGTCAGGGGACGAAGGTAAAAGAAAAGATATAGTGGTGAGAGAGCACAACGAAGCGATTGTGACAAAGCTAAAACTATGATGTTTCGTAATGGGGTGTGATCACGAGGACATGTCACGTAAGGACATACATGAACCGCACACGAATGTTTCGTAAAGACACGAAGTTCGTCGGGGCCTAATTCGACGAAGACGCCGCAACTCTCAGAGTCTCGTATCTTTATCCAACAAAGAAATCCCGAGAAAGCAGGAGAAAGCCCAACAAATCGGAGATTTAGAGGTCAGGATGTCTCTCCTTCTAGAGACGTCGGACAGCTTAATTTCTGGCGCCGCCGTCCGCTCGCACGAGTATCAAGAGACCGAGCGGCCGGTCCCCATCGCACGCCCCGCCTGTTACGTGCCAAGTAGGACTCTACGGCGTCCGCCGAAATGAAGTTTCGCTTACGTAATCCTCAACGGCACCCTGCGCGCCCAAGTTCATGCGGCTGGGATCCATATACAAGCTACGCACACCGTGGCCGTCCTCAAGACGTGGTGCAATTTCCACGTTGCGCACTGTGATGTATGAAACCGCGGTGGGAGCACGTCCGCGTACGCTAAGTGCCGTTTGTAACCTTTCTATAGGAGCAAACGGCTTTGCTTTCGGTTGTCTGTTAACTTAGGAGCAACGATAAAGCCGTAGCGCGAAGCGAAATTCTAGCGGGCACTTCATTACTACCAGCAAAATGGCGCCCATTGAGTGTCATTATGAACAGCATAGGGCTCATCTCTATCATCACGCGTGGCCACCACTATTTTTTTTTTTCTCAAGTAGCTTTTTTTTTTTTTGTCGGGGGGGGGGGGATTGCCGAGTTTAGGTGTTTTGCATTAATGGGGAACGTCCGTTAGCGCGACGCTGTTCCTTTTTGTTTGATTAAACTATGCCGTGTTGTCGTCTGTGTTAAAAATGAGCGCATAATTTGTTTAATGGGGATACGTGTGCGGGAAAGTTGGGGCGCCTTACCTTCGAGGCGCGGGATATAGTCCTTCCTTATATTTGCGCTGGAACGCGTGCACATTAACCGCATTAAGCGGTGCTCAAGAGGCGATCAAACGCACCCGCAGAAAAGGAGGCATCCGTCTTATGTTTCGGCGATGAAAACGACCGTTATAAATGAGGTGAGAGGAAAGAAGGATGGAGCGTCGGGAGCGAGAGAGGGGGAAAGTTTGCTCCCCTGAATGCGCCGTTGAAACCCTGTTAAATCTAACTTACGACAAGGTTCGTTTAAGTTGACTTTATTTAAGATGAGCAATAAGCAGATACAGCGTGTTGTTGTTGTCTTTTTAATAATTATTTGCTTCTAAATTTTGGGAACATAGTTATGTATACACTAATGTATACATTACAAAGCGGTTTTCCCTATATGGAATATGGCATTGACATATTATTTTACTCTTTTTCGTAATTTAGGTATACTTACCGAATCGTTAAATCTCAGACTACATACATGTTCGCGTCAAAAATGCAAATACTGAAGCGATATTAACATGTCTTACATATATGTTGTATGTAGTGTATATTTCAAGGCGGGATATAAACATCTAAATAACTTACTGCCTGCGGACAATGGAAAAAAAATTTTTTTTTTGTAAGGCACGCAAATATAAGGCAATGTTTCTTTTGGTGCGTGGTCGTGTGCAGAAAGAATGGCTGCCGACGGCGCTAATATTTTTTTCCTTACGATGTTATTCCCACCATTGAAAAAATATCTATTTAACCTGTAAAAATATAATATTTAAATTCGTACATATATTCTCATAATTTTACGTCGTAATGTCGCCCTAAGCTTGCGAATTTATTCATGTAGAAACATGTACAGCGAGCGCTAAGCCGTTTTTAGGATCTTTCTTAACGTACATAAAGTGATTGCCAGTACAAAGACCTTGGAAATTCCTCGAATACATCCCCATGAAAAAGAAAAAAATGTAGAATATGATTTTGAAGGCAATCGACTGAAAATGTCGCGCATTGCCTCCATGCAACGTTAGAGTTTTCTTTTCTCTCCGTGAACCCCCGAACACGAAGGACGAAATCGCGGCAGTTGTGGCAAGACGGATGCGGCGTAGTTTGCAATCCGCTGAACAATGCAGGCGAGCCGATGTTCAGGAAACGCGGGAGGCACGCCGATGCACTGCACGACGATCCATTAAAGACGGGACAACAGCGACATCCAACAACACCCACGCAAACATCACAGACGAGAGAGAAAAAAACGATGTCTTGTTTAACGCTACATCGTGTTCTATTTGCTTTCCTTTTTTTCTTTTCTTTTTCTTAAGCTCGCAGGTCCTTAAGAAGACGAAAGGACGTCCTGGTTCCTGCGAACTGACAGGCTAAGTCTGGCCACCTGCCAAAAAAATGTCGGACCGAATGTGCTGTGGGAACTTCCGTTCTGCAGAGCTTGCTTCCTCTCCCCTGCTTGATGCAAGAGGTGGAAGGAAGAAGCACAAAGTCTAAACCTGGAAGGAAAACAAAGCGAAAACGCAATTCCTTTCTCTCAGTTTTCTCTCTTTTTTTAAATTTTCTTTGTTGTGTGTCGGCGCGAGTTAGGGAAGGATGTCTTCTTTTTTCCCCGGCGGACATTCTGCTCGCAAACGTCGAATGGGTCTAAGCATCTGTCAAGTCTAAAGTTTTGGGAGATTCCAGGCTCCGCTACGTCGAGATAACGATTCATCGGAGCACGAAACTGAGAGTCGCGACGTTAAGAAGTTGGATGAGAAGGAAATATGTAGTGGAATGACGCTTGCGGGTCCCAGAACTCTGCTTCATCGATGATGTGAACCGATTCGGGAAGAGCGAATTCAAATCTCGTTTCATTCGTTAATAAAAGGTCTGCTACGTACGGGACTTTGCTGCCTTACTGGAGGCTTACACCGCATGGTTTCTTATGCTAGTTTTGTGGAGCTGTAATGGATGCGATTTAAAATAAAGTAAGCGCGTTCAGCGCACAACTCCAGATGAACTTTAGGCACACCGTTTGTTGTCACCATTGGGGTGAACAGTGTCGCGGCAAAGACGACATTTTGTTCGCATACCATACTGGTATAGCCATTTTCCGGGATACTTTGACGGCGTGCTGATTCGCATGGCAACGATCGTAGAGGAACCATTACAATTATCAAAACGCAAAAACACAACCACGTGGGTAGCACGCACTAGCCATAGTGAGAAAAACAGCAGCGCCCCTCGCGAGCTTCTCACCGCGAATACATCATACACAAGACAGTCTGCATACAGATTCGAACTAGAGTCGCCGCGAGATCCATGCTTCAAATGCTGCATGGCAATGAGTTCGAGGAGAAACTTGGCACGCGGCATTCGAACCACGGATATTGCGGATAAGCTCGTGTTTGCAGACTGACTGTCTTTTGTATGATGTATGAGCAGGTGACCCCGGCTTTAGATTGCTCTCCGGCCATGGTTTGCTTGGAGTAGTTTGCGTGGGCCCATCTAGATGGCGCTGCCACTGCTTGCGTATGCGTTTGCGTTCCGCTGTACGAAAAGCGCTGATTTGACGCGCTACGCAGGGATCCGCATAGAGCTTGCGTGTGTCGTGCGCACTGCTAACCCAAATGTCTTTACGCTATTCTAAAACTCTTTGTTACTGTGTGAAGCAATACCGTCGTAGAGCTATCGCAAAAGGATTCGCTTCTACCATATGCCGGGTTAGCAACAATGCGCCTCTAGCTTCAATACTGGTAGTCGGCAAACACGAGCCTGTGGCTTTATTTTAACTATGGTGATCAAAACTAATTAAGATTAGCACCACGTGTGCTTGACGGTAACAAGCACTGGCACTTAATTGTGGGCCAACTTTATAAAGAACTACAGTTTATTTCCTTTAATGTCGTTGTGTGCCGTGTTGGTGCAAAATAAAATTTAGATATTTTCTTAACGCCAACGGAGTGTGCCACAACCAAGCACACTTTCCAAACAATTTTTTTTTCTTTTTACGTAGAGGCAGACGACACGCAGGCATTCAGACGCCACAATCGTTGGCTCGCACGAAAATGGGCTCATTGTTAGCCAGCGGCTCAAAATAAACGTAACCTGTACGCCGACTTCAACAGCACGCGAAGGGTAGCTGTGTTGATTAGGTTCGTACTCGCACGTGCTGCATGTCTACATTCATATTTTCGAAACAGTTTTAAGTGCGTCTTGGTGCTCGGCCCGTTTGAGTGTTGGAGCATGCAATGTTGAAATGTTTAAATTTACTGGGAAAAGTTTAAATTTGAAACAGTATGCAAAATACCTTTTTTTTTACATCTCCTCTTGCTTTTTTTTATATTATTTTCCCCAGTGGCAGTAGCTATATGCGGTACACTGCAACGCACTCAAGGAACAGTTTTTCTTATAGAAGATTCAAAGTGACACTATTGGGCAGAAATTTAAATAATGCAATTAACATTAAAAACTGGGAACGCTATAACCTTGGTATAATAGTTTCGGAACGTGTTCTATATGGCCACTCCAACATTCGAGTCAGGCTCGAAGAACAATCCAACGCTGCGGTGCTCTCCATTTCAGAGCAGGCGAGTGGACAGAATAGCATGCTGTTAAGTAACGCATTATATTTGTAAACCAAATGTTGACCCACTTCCTTTTTAAATCTAGACAGAACATAGTCATTACCCGAGTAACAGCTGTCACTCTGAACGTAATTGAACACGGTGACAGAGTAACTGTCATTGTTTTCCTCTTTGGCAAGCTCGCCTTCATTTTAACAATAGAATCTAACATTTGTCAATAAAGTAGCACATTTTTTCTTGTATACAGACATTCAATGACTGTGTCGATTTTTCCTAGTCCCCGGCCAAACCAAAAACGGCAGGCCAAAAGTCTATGCTGTGTACCTTGTAGTTACCATTCGATGCGTCGCTTCGTCCCCATAGCATATTTCCCAAGTCTGCGTCCAACGGAACCATATCAACAACAATAGCAGGCTGCACCAGCAAGAAAACAAAGGCAACTTGGACCCAGACGGCACCCTCTTTGAAAACAAGAGATATCGTGACGGTAGAGAGAAGAGACCGGGAAATCCGCCCGCCGCAGACGTAACCTTGGATGACGACGCTTCCCCGGCTATACGTACTCCGTCTTCCCTCGCGATGGACCGCAGCGGAAGCTACGAACCACGCCAGCAAATCCAGCGCCGCGAATGTGTTCACGCGACTACCTGCCCCGCGCATCGCTGCGCCCCTTTCAAAGGTCACGTGACACTCACTCGGCATCGACATGACACCGATGGCTCGTCAGCGTCTCTATTTGCGCCCGTGTCTGTCTTTTCTGTGCACGCGTGTAAACTTACTGCTCGTAAAACGTATCTCTAGGATGCTGCTATGATCGCCAGCATCCTATTTTGTAGGGTGTTCATGAGCACCCTAAGGGTGTTGCTGTAACACCCCTAAGCCGCAGGCACGCTGCTCAAATATCATACAAAAGACGCGATGTTCGTTGCAGACATGAGGACAGAGTTATCTGCGGGCACGCCTCGAGCAAGTTCGAGTCATGTTTGTTTTCGTGTATGCTTCGAACATGACTGCAGACAGTGTTTTTGTAAGATAGCATCCTAAGGGTGTTGCTACGACACTGTTACGGTGTTATTCCTGGGGCAAGCTGATTTACACCCTGAAGGGTGTAAAACACTTCATTGTTCAGCGTCCGCTGCGGTCCATCCTTGACTATAAGAAAGCGACTCCGCACCCAGGGTGTTGCTATGACGCTGTTAGGGTGTTATCCTCAGGGCACGCTGATTTACACCCTGAAGAGTGTAAAACACTTCGTTGTGCAGCGCGCGCTGTGGTCCATCCCCGGAGTATAAGAATGCCGTGCGGAGGATTTCTCTCGCACCCTCTCTCAGCGAGCGCAGAGAAGCGGTCGCGGGAGATCACATCCCGCCAACTGCGAAGGGATGGCCGGCGGCCGTAATTGCGACCCGAAACAAGCACTCCCTCCGTGCCGCTTCACCTTGAGCGATCCCAGCCACGCACAACAGTTGCAACTGGAACCGGTTCTTTTCGTGCGAGCAGCTGTCCGGCATTCAGCTGACTGTATACTCCATTTTACCTTAGGATGGACTGCGGCGGACGGTACACCAGCCATCCCAGTCAGTCTAGTGCTGCGAACGCAACAAGTGGCTAAGCACCATGCGTGTCCCTGTGCTCCTTCCGCGGTATTGAATTTGCTGAAAGGGCTTGTGGCGTCGTCTGCGGTCCATTCTAAATTGAAAGGGGAGTACGTGTACACACGCGAGCTGGCGATACCTATCTGTTTCGTCGTCAGCGACGGTTCGGAACTTTCTTATCTGCCCGTCGGCACGACACAAAGGGTGTCCTCGATCTCCGTTAAATGCCACCCCTGATACGTTTCACTTTCCATCGCGAAGAATGATGGAAAGCACAGTGTCCCGTGCAGTTCACGTGGAACGCCTATGATTTTCGGCCTCCATAAAAAAAGACCCTGAAATCTGCCTTCATGGCGTTAACTATAATGTTGAACCTTGATTCTCGATTATTCATTACATAAAACGCAAACGATCGTGCGCTTTTGTTTTAGTTATTTTAGGCTGTAACTTTTATTGAAAACATAAACTTCCGAAACAGAAAGCTCTCAGGCGCCTGCCCTCGCATCCGGGTGGCAGTGAGCACACGCATTCCACTGCTCTGGACACGTTTAGAGATGGACGAGTTTCGTCACCGCACTAATTGGCCACGAACGTGAAACCCAACACTCGACGACGAATTAGTTGTCACTGCGAGCTTGCCGACCGGGGAAGCTGTGGTTGTGTTCAATCCGTGAGTCGTATTCGGTCATGACCCGTCCGGGGCCGTTTGACAGGCCGGCAAATCCATGTAAAGAAAGATAGCGTTCTGAATGTAAGAGTGATAAATAATTCACTCTTATATTAGAAGTTTAGGAAGGGAAATCACGCGCGTGGCATCTTGCTCTCATGGTCTAGTTTGCTCGCGCCCCTCTTCGCGTTAAGCAGTAAGTAAAATGAAAACCCTAAACTTTGTACATGATTGCTTCGACATAAACTTCAGCCATCACTTGTCCTAAGTTTGCAAGCGCCGGAACTTTAACTGGAACAAGCGCCAGCTTTTTTGTTCCTCCAACATTTATTCTGTTGTCCCCACAGCAACCAATCGCAACTTCAAGACATTTGGGGAATGTATGCTTTGTAACTTTGGTAACGCGGCCTCTAATCAATCTTTCGTAGTTTTTTTTTTTATTTTCTATAAAAAAGGGACAGGCTTTTCCCATCGCTGATTAGTGTGCAATGTATGAAGGCATAGGAACTTGTTCAACCTGAAACTCAACAGATTTGTAGATTGCGACTGCGAGTCAGCCGAAGAAAAACATGCTTTCCAAATTTGTTTTAAGGAGATGAGAAAAAACCGACACGAACGCAATCATACTCGCTTAAAGGTGCCGTGACATGGCTCGCTCCCAAGGCGTGATTGCTTCATCAGCTCAAGGAAGAACTGACATATGAGTCCTCCTTGAAATGTGATTGGATAGCAAGGTCCATGAAAACAGCAACAAGCGACACTCAGCACACTTTATTGTCCCTGCTGTTTCGAAGCCTTTGCTAGTATACCCCGCGAAACTACAGTAGTTATAGTCGCTTAAAGCACCCGAAGGGCGAAGCGTGACCATCGATGTCTGGGAAGTTTGCGTCAAGACTGATTACATGCTATTTTATCACGCCATGCTGGGATTTTGTTTGTTTGTCCCAAGCTTGTATTGTTGGGTTTTGTAAGATGATAAATAACTCCTAGAGAACACGTGAGTTTTATGAACTTTCGGTACCTATTACTTATATTTACATATTTACAAGAAAAAAAAAGGATGGAGGCATCGTGATTGTCTCATTACTACTGCCCGCGATGCATTTGGCTATGCATTTACAGACGATATGTCAATTTACGGAGATAACACTTTCAGTTTAAACGACGAGTTATGTGTGTATTCTGAGTATGCATTCAACATGCATGCTCAGTAACTTCACAAAGTATGCTGCTTCAAGTTCAAAATACTTTATGCTCCTTAAACAAAAGCACGTCTTCCATAAATCGCGTCACTTGTATCTTACGCACTATGGAGAAAATGTATGGCACACAGGCCTGCTTCTCCAGATATAGCGCGATGAAATATGGTAGTTCACTTCTTGGTGATATGGTCTCACAGAAACGCGTATTTTTGCATTGCATGTTTTGTTTTTTTTTACTGCTACATCTAGAATGTTTGGGCCTAGAATAGCAGTTACAGACATACAGTACGTGTCCCATAACCTGTCTTATGTTAATAAAACACCTACCCTCTATGCTCTAGCAACCAAAGTTAGTTTTTGTCGTAGGAGTGACGCACATCATTACATGCCAAAACAACAGGTTAGTAAGGGATTTCTAACTTCAAGTAAATAAAACAAAATGTCCAAGCACTTTTGACCGCCACCTTTTTTCTGCTCGAGGCAAGGCAAGTATTGGAAATTCGCTTTTCTCGGCAACCTACCAAATCGAAAACTCTACGTAAGATTACAACGCTGACGCCTTCGGATTATATTGCCTATATTATCCACGATGCGGAGAAATAAAAAAGAAACACGCGAGTCAGCAAATAATACGCAAGAAAACACAATTGAGAGAGGAAATTGTTTTCATATATCATAACGCCGCTTCCACAAAGACATCTTTTGTTTAGGTTGTTTCCTCCGTGCGAGAAATCAAATTGTTCGAGAGCGAAAAGCGATTCCACGCGGCCACGGTGATTTATGTTGGTCGACTTGATTGGAACGTGTTGGTGTAATAAACGGAATAAAAGCACAACAAACGAATTGCTTTATTACGATAAAATATTGTTTTTTATAGTTGTATGAAAGAAACGGCACTCCTAGTTAAACGAGCTCGTCCTTCACGTTGATGGCGAATGTTTAAGAGCATGTTATAAAATTGATGAAAAGAAACGTGCATTATGTTGGAGAATACTTACATATTTGAAGCAATATTACAGGACGTGATGAGAGCCAACGGTTATTGGGTCTCCAGGTCGGTGTATATATAAATACTATATGCAAAAATATATCGTAATAAAACCCTCGTTACCATCGGAACTGTAATGCGCGCTTTCTCTTTCTCCGTTAGCAACGCAACAGCAGATGAACTTCCACGCATGTGCGTCGATATACCAATTAGACTCTCGTGGTTTGGCAATTATGAAAATGAGGCATCTTAATATCGCCAATGCTGTAATCCTCGTGGGGGCTCTTGCATCACGTGGGGTCCCATTATATTTGTATATTACGCATTTACTTCGTAAACAAGTTTGTTATGGGAAAAAGGAATGCACTATATCGGATACCAATCGTGACAGAAAAGCCGAGCTGAATTCATTGTATCACGGACGTGCGTTGTTTTGTCGCACCATCCTCGCGACATGGCTCAGTGTCGGATCCGTCGAGCGGCACTATGACGGCCGCCTCAGCCCGCGTCCAGACGCAGTCGACGCTCCAATCCCGGCGTGTGGCCTTGGACGGTGCCATGTTGACACGGAGTGGACGCGTGCCTGGTAGGGACGACTGGAAGCATGGAGCTCGCGCTTATAGCATTCGGCTGCGCCTCGCCCCACCCAAAACGGAGTTCTAGGCATCCGCCCGCGGACATGTGCTCGATGTCGAACGCGCCAATCTCGCACAGAGGTGCATGACGTACGCGGCTCTCTCGGTGACGTTAGAAAATACTTAGTGACATATTGACCTCATTTCTCTCTGAGAATTTGGGGGCGGACCATCTTTCGGACTTCTCATGTTGCAACAGTCTATGCAAAGGAACATTTATGGAGAAAATTTACACCTTGAATACAATAAAACACTCAGATGATATCACGTGAACAGTTATATTTTTGTTATACATGAGGATTGAAACCTGAGACTGTGGTTTAAAAAACGGAAACTCGTGAAGGATGTATAAATTACACCACGCTCGCTCTGCACTTCAACCGTTTTTTATATTTTTGTTGTTGGAAACATAATCTGCAATGCTTACGAACAAACAAAGTCATGTTTTGGCTGAAGATGACATGTTAGAAAGAGAATGTACAAAAAGAAATGCAGTTTCTCTAACCAAAGGAGTTCAAACACTTCATTAGACGAAATTTAAAAAAAATATTACATATACGGTCATTAGGAGAGGAGCCGTCAATAAATTTATAAGAGAACATTCTTAATATTAATAATGAATGACAAAACTTTTCACTGACACTCAGCAACTTTCAGAAAACCAGAAAGGAAAGCGAGAACTTTCATGCGTAAGAAAATTGTTCAGACTCATTTCTTTTACGAGCGCCGTCATAACCTTTTATTAATCAGGATTAGTGCAGACAAGATTGGGTCGCGACGCGGTAGATTGCGGAATATTTCTTACGATGGTTCCTAATAATGGAAAGAGAATGTTTCATCATACTCAAGTTTTCATGAGGCGCATTTTATAACGTCTAAAAATGCACGCGAAAAATTGCTCACAGGCATGATATAATATATTTTATGCATCTCAATAAATTCCGGACTAAATAATTAATGAAGTGGAAAAGGGTACCATGGCTCATCTCATATCATTTGAGCCAGTGAAATCATGACTTTTTCATGCAAGCACAGCCACCCTAATTACTCGTAGGTTTATTTGATTTTGTTTTTGTACTTTAGAATTACAATTTTCAGTGGAAAATTTCTACCTCAACTTTTTCAGGTTTTTTTTTCCCTAAAATTTGGAAGGCACTCGTACAGAAAACCTTCCAACCGTTTGTGAAAATAAAGCTCCAGAAGAACACGTATTCGCATTCTACGGGGTCCATAACAAAATATATCGAAATGTGACTGATGGGCTTCAGTATTTGTTTAAGAAAGAACAGAACGTCTATTTAAAAACCATTAAAAAAATGTAGCTTGTCAAAGGCCCCCGAAATAAAAATAAAATAAAAGACTTTCACAAGAAAAGTATACCGGATGATGACGAAGATGGAGTAACTACAAGCACAGGCAGTGTTTCAGAGCTGTTTTCTCTAGTTTATCACATACAATAACCGTCAATTTGCGTGTCGCTGTGCTAAAATCTTCTGGCCAGCCAAACACACACACACACACATGCACACACACACACACAGGCACAAGCAATGCTTACACACACACACACAAAATCACCTATACAAATACAGGCGCGTACGCAGGCACGCACGCACACAAACAAACACGCGCACGCATGCACACAAGCACGCACACATACACGCACACGGTCCACGCGCACATATACACACATATCCTTGGCTTAACGAAGTAACCGCGACCCGTTTGTGGAAACTCCAAATATCACCCTTTAGAAAAAAAAAAAAAAATCCGTCGTGCTAAATATTTTACGCCACCACGTCAAGAGGTAAAAGTGGGGGCGTGAATTTGACGGGAGTGTCGCGACAGAGTTTGGGCCGAGACTCGCGCCCTCCCTCGCGGACGACGAGTCGCAGCTCCTCCGTTCGTCGGCACTCCTTCCTCCGACGCCCGAACCGCTTCGTCGTAACTGTGCGCGCATGACAAAACTAGAGACTTCTAGGGAACCGTCTTTGCAAATCCGCTGCGGTATACGATGGGCCCTCCGGTACGAACTGCGCATGCGCTATAGCACAGAAGACTCGGACATGCGCAGTTCGAACCGGAGGGCCTATCGTACCGTACCGGACGTGCAAAGGCGGTTTCCTAAAACTGTTTGACCTCGTCTCGGGGCACCGGCGTCCGTTCCATGTTTACAACCTATAGTCGGCACCCGCGGCGGCGCGCTAATGTACGAGTAGGGCCAAAAGTGATCGGGCATTCCTATTTCGGGAAAAGATCGAAGCGGGCTGCGGCTTTCCCCGGCTACAGCCGTGTCCTGGGGGCGAAAGCCGCCGCCCGAAGCGTCGTCGCGGACGACCGCTCCTCACAAGCGTCGGGGAAATCAAACAGCCGGCCCTAATGAACGAACAAATCTTGTCAGCGAGGAAACGGCGTCCCTTTAAAGCCGCGTACTTCGACGCCTCGCGCACGCGAGTTGGTTTGGAAGGTACCGCGATCGCGTCGGCGGAAAGTTGCGCGTTCCCCATGGTTTCTGTTACACATTCTTCGTTTCACCTTATAAGCCCGTTGTCTTTGTTGCGCTCGTTGTCTTTGGGGGTTTTCTGCTTTGTTCCTCTCACCGGCTAAACAAATCACGCAGAAAAAGAAAAAGCGCAGGATCGCGGCACATTCCCTGTACGTGATTGGGTTAATCTGTGAAAGCAGACGAACAAAAGCGACGAGCAGCGTGACGATGCACTTTTTGGAGCCACCTGATTGGCTCCCTCGTATCGTAGTGTCGGCTGCCCGATCGGACTTAACATAAAACAAATTTTAAACTGTTTCTTTTTTTTTTGCTGTTGTTGTTTTTAACGTGGAACGTTTAAAGCCCAGCTTTTCATATTAGGTGAAGCAACAAACAGCGTAACCGCGAGTTAGAGCAGTTAGCACCACTAACTATACTAACACTAACTATCTAACTCGAACTAACTCGAACTAACTCTAACACTAACTCCAACTAACTCCCGCTCTAACTTACTATAACTAACTCTAACTCTAATTGTAACTAACTATAACTCTAGCTATCACTAACTCAAAGTGCACTAAACACTTGGTTTAGCGTTAGTGGTTTAGCACCACTACCACTTAACCAAGGATATTTCACGTACACTCTAGAAAAAGCCCGTGCGCCTACTTTCCCGCGACAACACTAGGAGAGCCAATCAGCGCAACTTACGTAGGCATAGTTTGAGTTGTGACATTGAGCAATGCAAGCGTGACGTTTTGCATTGCTTAATGTCACAACTCAGAGTGCCTTTTTTTGGTCTACTAAACATATGTTTCGGCATCGTCATTCGTTGATCTGCCTAAGTAATTTACGCTGATTGGCGAAGACGGACCGGTTTCTTTTTAGAGTCTAGCAACACAATTGCACGGCAATTTGCGATACATGTTTTTTTTTGCAAAAACTTCTCAATGGCAAATTCATTTGACGGGGGACTTATTGTGTGCTATGCACATCGTGTCTATATGCCAACAGTAAGGAAGCAGCACTTGAAATGCAGTAACAGTACACCAAAATCGTTAATTGGTCGCGGGAACTGGAGTGGACAGTTAGATCGAAAAATTACGTGAGTTGGTTTTACGTTTGATAGAAGCTTCCATATAGACGCCGGCGAAACTATTTATAGACTTTTTCCCAACAGTTCCTCTAGGAAATTTGATAACAAGGCGTTTACGCAATACTAGATGGTGCAAAAATACCCTCGCATTTCAACGACAACCCGCGCAGCAATATCGGCAATAGTATATATACATTTTTTTTCTTTTTTCTGGAAGGCACGATTTACGAAATTAAATTAGATCATTCTTTGCAATCGATACTTAGTGGCGAAATTATCGGTTCGGATGAGGGTGTAAGTCAATGACGAAATCGCCTAAAATTTTCTCGGGGCCAGTATTTCTCTTTTGATGTGCGGAGGGCTGCCAAAACAATAAAAACGACTTGTGGCAGTTCTGAATGCTTTTCGACCGCGAGGAAAATTTACGGTTTTCGCAATGAATTCAAAAGTAATTTAGAGATTATGTCACCTCTCTATCAGCGGCTTCTGGCAAACTGTGACTAGCATCCCATTATGGTCCGGCTTAAGCACGTTAACGAAGTTACTAATTGGAAAATGGATAATTAAGTGATTATAACTAGGCTAGACGGGCGAGCTAATGGTGAAATTTAGGTTCTAATACATTTTTTTTTATATATCCTACCTTTTATTTTTTTTCAATACGGCGCCATGCTATCCGATTTGAAAATTCACGTACAGGGTTGTTTTATTTTAAGATATTTCGAAAAAGAAAATAAAAACCTAAAGGAGTTTGTTTAGTGACTAGCATCATACAAAACACTTCAAAAACACAACAGGTGACATCCCAAAACGACCAACTTAATGCGCAATATAGAATAAAGGTCCATACATCCGAAACATGTTTACAAGATTACGTGACTATAGTTAAAAGCTGTTGCAGCTCGTTTGAGCCTCCGTACCATCTTTCAAGATGCCTGTGCTGCGAGTTCTTCACACAGGGCTCAACAGTGACGGTGCTTAGATTGTACCATCGACACCGAACATGATCTTGGCAAGTATTTCCCCCAACCCGCGGCACCGTCACCGAAATGCCAATAGCCAGTCACGAAATCCAGTAACTTTGCCGCACTTCTTAGATGCCACCGTGGGCGTCAATAGGAAATCAGTTGCTTTACAGGTATCGAATCTCTAATTAAAAATAGGTCCGTAATTACGCTCGCAATCCTACTGGATATAACAAGTTCCTTAAAACGTGTTTTTTTTTTCTCCTGGAGGTGCGAAGCTAAAACGCTCAGCTAAAACCTACCGAAGCCGTCGTCCTCTAGCGTAAAGAGAATTCAAAGCACGCTTCCATTAACGAGACTTCCGGTGTGCCCACATTGTGAAAAAAAAAGTTAAGTGCAGGAGCAAGTAGCAAGTGCCTACATGAAAGAGGACAAAAAGTAAATATTGTTCTTCATAGTTTTTTATTTATCTTTTACTATTATAGTTTTTGGTTTTACGCTGGGTGCTTCTTAAACTCGGAGCTCTTAAGCAGCAGCTACCGACAGCCTTCGGAGAAAATGGCCCGAGCTGGAACTTGAAGCAACACGCGATTAAGGAGGGGAGAAAGCGTTAAACGAACATAGTGGTATGCACGGCATGAAATAAAGACAGAATAAAATGAAGAAAGCCATGAGCACGGCGGCCATTCGCCAGCAAGCTGCAGTCGGGCAGGATCGCGTAATAAAAGAATAAATTTATTCGCTAAAAAAAAAGAAAAAAGAAACGAGCGAGGAGGCGACCACGGTAGGCGAACAAAGCGCCGACGAAAGCGTGCCGAAGAACAAAAAAGCGACGAGATTTGGAATTCAACCATGCTGCAGTATGCGCTGGTCCACAGTGCTTGTTTCGCGCTTATTTTTGTCTTCTCAGTACGCTAGTATCTGTGCGCGCATGTTTCTGTGCGTGGGAGTGCGTATGTGAGTGTGCGAGAGCATGTGTGTATGTGCGTGTGCGAGGGCGTTTGTGTTTGTGTGTGTGTGGGGGGGGGGGGGTGTTGGGCGGGATCACTTCTTTTATTATTATCATAACATTATTCGTTCGCTTCGCAGACGCGAGCGCCGGCAAAGACCAAACTTC
Organism: Ixodes ricinus; assembly: GCA_037355805.1. Lineage (NCBI taxonomy): Eukaryota > Metazoa > Arthropoda > Arachnida > Ixodida > Ixodidae > Ixodes > Ixodes ricinus. The sequence goes on from JAZHYW010015576.1 coordinate 117,042, forward strand.
ATTTCACGGTGACCTCATCCGGTCCCTGCGTTCCTAATCGTATACTGTACATAAACTCGTTTTTAGTACACCAAGTTTCCAATAAATGGCCTGCCGAGTATGCAGCCGCGTTCTGTGACACTTGTGAGTTTGTTTGTACGACAATGGTTTGTTAACAAATATGCCACTAACGACGAATTGGCTTTGGTCGAGAATGTAAACGCAGCGATTATTGTGTCATGCGCCAACTCAATGTGACAAAGCACGTGGAAAGAAGAGTAGATGGTAGATGATGACGATGAATAAATTTATTCGGATGAGGATCATCCGTCATGCTTGCATTGCGTAATGCTACAGCACAGACTTCATTTTGAGGTCTAAACAGATGTTCCGCCTCATCATTTGCTGAGCTGATTTCTATAGATCGTAGAGATTGGCTCTTCGAGTGTTTTGCGGGTAAGCAGGTGCGCAGGCATTTCTTAGGGTGTAATCTAAAATCATTTATCCCAGCCGAAAATTGATTTCATGGTCCCTTTAAGGTGTACTCATCCGTCATATAAAGTGGAGACATCAGATAATTCTGTAGCACAACTACCCTAAGACGACCAATGTGGAGCCATTCGCACTTTCAATAATTTTCCAGTGGTTGCAGTGTGCCCCCCCCCTCCCCCCGTACGATTAAGCATTCCGGCCTTTTTCATAACGTTTGATGCACACACTAAATCTAAATGAATGGAGATGAAGCACACAAATTCTGTGGACGAGCGGGGTACGCTACACAGAAAAAGCCCTATTTTCTCATTCAGTATTGTAAAAAATATATAGGTTCTAACAAGTTCTGAACCAGATGACGACAAGGTTTGAAACTTTGGTATAGGGTCCGGACTGCTAGCACTATACATTTGGGCCGAAACTGAGCATTCGGCAATGCTTAACGTAGTTTGTCGATGACAAAAAAGAAAAAAAAACACTACATTTTTTTTGCGCACACACTGAAAATAAATTTTAGATTACATTTACGCTATTGAACAAGATGTCAAATAAGACAATTGTTTTTCTTATTCATTCACTAAGGGTGTGTATAGTGCCCTAGCTGTGTTTTTTTTATCAAGACTAAGTAAATCTTTTTATTTTTATTTTAACCGCTTGAAGCAATTCAGTCATCAAACACTCCCCCGCCCCCCCCCCCAAGTAATCTTGAAATGAAAAAATAATAATCTCAAACGCCCGCTAATATATACGCAGCATTCTGTGATAAAATCTGATTTTTACGGTAAACGGCAAGGAGTTGAATCACGCCAGGATGACCAATAAGGCTGCTGGGGATGTAGTTGTCAGGCATTGAAAATGCTGCCTCCATACGTGAGGCTAAGAAGAAAAAAAAAGAGAACGTATAATATTTTTAAAAACGAACGCTTGCCGAAACCCCTCTTTTCCCTTCTTAGTTTGCATGACAAAGGACGGTAAAGCCAATAAAACGTGACCCCACATGGCACGTGGAATATCCCAAAATAATGTGCGCTGCTGCGCAAAGTATTTTTGAATATTCCCAGAAACTTCACTTACGCCGAGCATGTCAGCAACACAAATCTGTGTTGTGTTCCTTTCTTTTATCCCCCTCTTCATCCTGTTCTTCTTATGGTCAGAAAGGTGGCAGTTCCGTGGTTCCGTAGTGCATGCGACAAGTTCACTGGTCGGCTGCTTCCAATGGGTCTCTTTCACAACATGCGAATACGCGACACACATTGAGTATGATTGCGACATTGACGGCTTTTTCACATGCTTTATCTTTGTGTGCGTATGCGAGTATGCCTGTGACATAGCCTAGTGCCGACTGAAGATTTACTTTGTTCCCTGTTTATTGTTTGAATGTTGAAATGCCTATTTATTTACCTGTTTTCTTCTTTCTTTCTTTTTAATTTGTAATTTATAGACGTGTTATTTGTGTGCTATTGATTTTGTTATTGTTCGTTCTTTTGACCCCACACCTAACTGGGACTTTAATGTCCTGTAGAATCTTCTAAATAATAATAAATAAATAAATAAATAAATTATTTCTGCGGCCAGAATGATCAGGCGTTCGGGAACCAGAACTCCCCAGTCCCTGTTTTTTTTTGTTTTTTAAGCTGTTGGTTGTTATGGCATACTTTGGCTCCAGATCCAATTACATCGTGTGTTGTGTTGGGACTGACTTTATTGAGGACAATTCTACCTGGTGAATAGTAGAGTAATCAAATAATCTTAGAAGTCGCAAGCTACGGCAGCGTTAGGAAACTATCCCCCATGACATGTGTGCACACACAGAAGTGCGCACAAGAGCCATCGTGCAATTTAATAGACTTCCCAGTTCTTTGTCACCGATTTGTTCTTGAAGGGCAGAATAGAAGTACTAGATGGCCGGTTAGCCGTTTTCTTGTACTGGGTATATTTGGTACTACTTAGTTATCCCTGGTCATTTCGGTCCTTTCGTCATATTTAACCAATGTATTTCTCAATTCGTGAATCGTTTTTTTTTTCGTTGAAGTTATTTAAAATTTGTCGATTGATGTTTCGGGCCGCAGGAACTGCTCCGTTATTTGCGACCCAAACGGGATTAACCCCCTTCACCATCTCAGAACCAAAACAGACTACGTAACCTAAACTATAGGAATACTAACCTACGTGTTGACTAAAACTTCACAATCAGATAGCGTTTCCTTCCCCGACTCCCCGATCCACTCGAAGAGGGAACGAAATTCGAGAAATCCCCGCGGAAGAAGTTGCAAGGTGTCCATTACGAAAGCCGTCCCCGGACACCTATAGGCAATATGTATGCAGCGGCGCTTGGAACGGACCAATGTGACATTCCCCCAAGACCAGTGACGCAGACCGCGCGCCAAGAGGCCCTCGGAAACGCAATTAGACGCAAATGTCGTTGCGTAAAGGTCCTTCGAATACGCTCTTCCCACGGGGCGCGCCCACCATCGGGTACTTAGGCGCCGATCAGAGTCACCTGATCGCTCCCTCCCTGTCTTCGTCGCTCAATGCGCACCAGGAGCAACGTTATTGAACGCCTTCAATAGCGTGACAGACACCCAAAGCTCTCTTAGCCGCGTTTCGAGTGGTTACAGAGCTTCCAGGAAGTGGCCGCGAAGAAAGTTTCCACTTGGGGGTATACGCGAGACGGTGAGACGAGTTAGTGAATGCTCAGCGAGTAAATATACGTCTTACAGAATGTCATAAAAAATATATATAAAAATGGCGCCTTTTGCAATGACGTTGAACAATTAGTGTGTGATGATAGAAGTGAAAGCCTATTCCGATGTTTATTTTAGTGGTCAGCTTTGCCGGTTAATTCGCAAGACGCTCGCTGCTTTATTGAACAGAACGTGGAACGAAATTGTTGAAGATTTGAACGTCGGACGCTGACGGCTGAATTGGGTCCACGGTTAGAATCTTCCCATTAAAGGGTAGCTACATACGGCATTTCCAAACGTCCTTGTTCTCAAAAGTTCAAAACTTTCGTTCGTTTTTTTTTTATTTATTGAAGGAGTTGAGTTGCGTTTCGAAATCCCAGAAAGTAACACTAGCCACAAAAGTATATATACTATACTCAGCAGCGTTAGCCCGAGTGCGACATTGGCGCAGTTTTACAATTTCTTCAGACAGGGTTTCGATGAATTAAAAATATGATTACCTAAGTTTGTGTTCAAAATGAGCATACCGGATTAAACTACTAGTTTTAAGATATTGCCAGTAGAAAATAAAAACAAAAAATTAAACGGCGTTTTGAATTGAGGTTCAACACGCGTAAACAGCGTAAATTTTTTGTCTTTAATTTTTCTCTCGCAGACTTGCAATACAACCCGCAAACATACTTCAAAAAATGAAGAGTAACAAGAATACCTCTATACCGGTTAGTGCGATAACCATCAGAGCGAGACCTGATTCAACCTTGGGGCTATTTGCGCCACGTAAAGCACATAATGCTTTAAGAACGCGGAATTCTAAGATAGGTTTAGGTTATATGCTGCACGCACAGCGTCCGACAACATGAAAGAACCATTCGCTGAAGCAGTTTGTGCTGCGGTGCTAAGCACACTTTGGACAAAGGAGCTATATGTTTAGCTAGAGAATAAAAATATAAGAAGGTTAATTTGTGTCCTTACCCCAGGCAATCTGGGCATGGCCAAGTCGTAACCCAGCATGACGGTTTAAGCTGCCTCGCCGAATGGGTCGTTCATAGTGTTGGGGACTGTATTTCGAATTCTGCGGTAATTTCTTAGAAATTGGCGATACAGCGCTCAATAAACAAGGACAAAGATAGGCCTCAGACAAGATGAGCGCTTAACTTCAACTAAACACTTATTGAAACTACGCCTGACGAAGGAAACAATCACACCATAATCGCGTCAGCACGTCCTTAAAAATACTTTTGTTCCTTTTTTGTAAATAAACCGAAGGTTGGTTTACGCATTTATCCTGCCCCTACCTGCTTACCTCGAATGCGTCCAAACGTTACCTGGGAGTCTTATCAGTCCCGCTCACCAAAATCGGGATGTTGTCAAATTTTGAATGACATTCCATAATTTCTCCATGTTTTGTCCTTACTCTTCTCCAGAAGCCATACCTCGTTTCAGCCTAAGTCCAGATGCAACCGACGCTACGAGCTAACGGTACCAGTCAAGCTGCGTCAAAATCGCAAGCCACTGGGCCCATTTCTGTTTATTATTGGCTCAGCAATGATAGAAGACGTGCAGAAACACGGCGAACACCATGATGGTGCGTTTTCGACGCTGTCTATTTAGGCAGTCCCACCCGCTCGTCGCGTCGGCTGCGTCTGAAGTTAAGGTGAAACGAAGTACTTACCTAAAGGATATATCGCCCGTCAAACGGGTCTTTTATTCGCGTAGTCGTAGCACCCAAGTAATAAAAACAAACTTCCCTTATCACGAGGTTCCTGGCACCAGGACCTCCGGTTCCCACGCCTGGACATCGTAGACAAGGTTATGCCGTCCCGCAAAGCAGCTCCGTGCCCAAGTAAATATAGACTGCGTTCAGGGGCCGTCGCCGGGGAGTCCCCGGTCCATCGGAATGCCACACTCCATTTCACCGCGCGGTGGATCGCAGTGGACGGTGTGCGAGCCAATTCCAGCCAATACAGTCCTGCGAACGCATCACGGGACTACGCGCGCCGCGCGTCGCTGGGTTCTAACTGAGGGTCACGTGACACTCGCACGGTATTGGATTGGCTCTCGATGTCTCGTAGCGTCCTCGGTGGTCCGTCCTAAGGTGAGACGGAACGCGAGCGCTAGGATCCCGCGGAACGACACGGGGAATGACGAGTTGAAGGGAGACACGCGCCCGGAGGCCCCTGGTGAGGGATATCGATGCGCTAATCCTGCTGCCGGCCATCGCATACCGCGTATGCCCCGATGAACGAGATAATAAAAAGAAAGTTAATTAAAAGAAGGAAGAAGAATCAGAAGTTGTCCGTCAGAGTGGGCGATGTCTCTGGAGCAGCTTGGGACGTTGCAACAGTTGAGTGCATAGCTCATAACCAGTTACGAGGGGACCATAACAGAACGTGGACAACGAGGATTACGGGGGTTAACGTTGCCTCTTAGACAGGATTTGGTATGTCGATGGTAACAAGCGTGTTCCGGAATCGTAGGAAGTAAAATGAACGATGAAGCCGTTTCCTATGTCTGGATGATCACGATGCACTCAGACCCTGCAAGCGGCCATGTGATATTGTGGTGGGCACGAAACTGAGAAGTCAGACGATGAGCTGACAAAACTTCGATTTCTATAACCCCCTTGTCCGTTTACGTTTTGGTAAGGTTCATATGACGAAGTATTAACGTTCATCCCTGTTCTCATGCAGCGGCGTAGCCGGGAATTTTTTTCGGGGAGGGGGGGGGGGAGGGGAGGGGAGGTTGAATGCTTGGGACCAACACATCCATCGTGCCATTACATCCATCGAGCAATTACGTCCAATTTACTGCCACTGCATCCATCGTACCCGTGCATCCATAGTGCCAGCACATCCATCGTGCCATTACATCCATTTTGGCCAGTTCATCCAACGTCCCATCACATCCATCATGCCGTTACATCCATCGTGCCATTACATCCACCGCGCCATCACATCCATCCAGCCACTTCGTCCAAAAACGTGCCATTACATCCATCAATCACGCAGGCCTATTTCTTCGTTTAACCATGCTGTTTAGTAGTTCACATTATTTTGAAGAGTTCTACGGTAAATTTAATGTAGTAAAGCGAGCAGAGGGACGCTTTTTGGGCGTCATGCACATTCTGCGGCCCTTGGCGTCTTCAAACTCGAACACGCAACATCGCCTCGTTGTTTGTTGTTTCCACACTGATCAAACTTTAGTTACTGCTTTTTTCACATTGAAAATTAACTAAATATTAACATTATATAAAATTAGGACGGTACACAGAATCACACCTTTTATTTCGCTCGAGAAAAAGCAAAATCTGAATGTCTTGTAGAATTTATTTGTGATATGTCACCACAACCCCTGCAAAAGAAGCAGACGAACTTGCTCACAACATAAGAATGTAAATAACATAAAAAGCCCAATGGCAGCCATCTTGGCTTCAATCGTTGTACTTGCACGATGGATGTAATGGCACGCTAGGCGTCGTAACAGGAAGGATGAGCAATTACATCCATCGAGCAGCTACATCCATACGCATGTAAACACATCCAACGAGCTAATATATCAACCGTGCCATTACATCCATCCATGGATGTAACGACTCGGTGGATGTACTGGTTCGATGGATGTGTTAACACGTAATCTGGATAAAGGCCGCCCCGCTCTCTACGCTTTTGTTCTCATGCAAGGAGTGTGAACGACACTCCGAAAACCTGCAGTGACTCCTAGTGTCAATGACTCGCCAAAGTAACAGTCAGCCTTTTAGTTTTAAGAAAGCATTAAGCACTCGTGCGACAGGCGTTTAAGAGTGGTGTTTTGTTTGTGCAAAAAATCTTGCCTCCACATCCAGCGAACGATTATTGCAAACGCAAGAATAAAGACGAAGCAACTCACTTGCAACCCGTCTCGGATATCAGAGAGCATTTAGTAAAAAGGCCGTACCATACAATCAGCAAGTTCAAATGTAGGCCTCTACTGTCTTTAGTACAGAACGCAGATTAGGAAACCTTGAAACGAATATCCGCGATTTGACTGCTCCCGATGGATTTTGGAGCTTACAGGCCAGCATTTTAGCTGGCTTCGGAATAGGTTCAGTTTCAAGAAAGGTAGCGAGTGCGCGATTAAGAACATTTTATGTCTAAAAATTATTTGCTAGTAAACTAAGTCAAAGCCACAGTTAAAGGCTATTTACGACACAAATATTAAAGTCTCCAGAAATTGTGTTCGTCTATAATCATTGCACTTTTTTTTTCTTTTTGAGAGTGAATAGCACCATGTAATCACTAATTCACTGTGCCAAGCATTACGACAAAAAGCGAAACCGTCTACTCACTCGTGTTGGACAATAAAACAAACAAGGAAACATACTGAGCAATGGTTCGTGAAGACTGGGGGACCAAAATGTCGTAACGATTTTATAAATTCCTTCTGTCAAGAAGAATAGTAAGACGACAGGCATTCAATGAAAACACAACAAAAGATTTCGTTTCTTGACGTTACGTTTTACGATACAACGTCTACAAGAAAAGCGAACCCAGCTAAATAATGTATTCAAATCCGTAAGCCTCATAGGCTGCTCCCATTTTCCAATTCGCCGGGGTATATGCATAAGCAGCTGCGATCTGCACAACAAAGCGGATATATTTGCTTTGTCACATAACCGCTCGAGGTGTACCTAGCAAACAAATCCCGGGCAAAAATTAAATGTGTACCAAGGAGCTTGATTGGCTGCAGCAATCATAACTCTGGTTCGCACGTCCCGCTGCCATCGGGCACTCTTGCGCCGAGACATGCAGATTGGTGAAGAGGAAAGAGAGTTAATTCGATTTCCTAATAAATCCGACGAAGTACAAAAAAAGGCGAGATTTTGCGCAAACGAAGAAACATCCGTCCCCCCTCGTTTGTTCTCCCCCAAAACCTAATGTTTAGCTTCGGTCGTGAGCCTCGACAACTTTTATTTTATTCCAAGACGGAGAAAAAAAAGTAATACTCCCCACTAATGCAAAACGTAATTCATTTACGTGTAATTTGTATAAGGGGGAACGAGAGGATCTTTCTCAGGCACGTCATTTAATAAAGGCCAATAAAATCAGGGAAAGAATCTCGAACTTTCTTTTCCTTTTTTCCGGAAACAAAACTATACACATATAAATAAAGCGTACCAAAAGCGCTCTCTGTGTTACCCTGGTTTCAGAGTGAATGTTCAAATTTATAGCAAGAAATAAAAAACACAACCTAATGTCCACTGCTACGTTATTGAGAGCGGGTTAAAGGGGCTACAGACGTAATGTACTCATAAAGAAAAAAAAAAAGAAAAAATATCTAGATTCGTTTGATAAACCGGGTTTGAGTCGTTTTTGGTTCCAAGCCTCCCATCGTGAGAATAAAAAATATAAAAAAGCGAACGAAAGTGCGCTGCTTCTGGAGATTTATGCTGCATCCCTTGGGAATGGACCAGAATATCGAAGAAAAATGTTCCGCTTTCTTCGTAAGCTTCGTGTTTTCTTAAATATGTACTACGTAGAGTGTGTTGATTACGAGAACGTCTCCATGGATTTGCTGAAGTTGCATTAGGCGCTTCGTCTTTGCGTCGCGTCGGAGAACATGGTTGTAGCTACGGGCTACTGTTTTCCTTAGAGCTCGGAACAAAAACAACCCTAAGCTAGACAATCAGGCGAGAGTAAAAGAAGCCGCTAGCTAGTTGCAATGAGGGAGCGGCAAGTGATCAATACAAAGACCGGAAGCCAAACTATATATAGTAAAGGAGTGGATATGTTGCGACGCCAACAACGTTTTTTATTAGAGCAGCAACATATCGTGTCATAATGTTGCTTGAGTAGTTTCATAGCAACAAAGGCTTCTCTTTTAAGGCGAAAGCAGCTTACTTGTCCCATTATACGCGAAAAGGCGGCGGCGTTGTGTACGAAAGGTGGTCACATCAGTGCGTCATCAAGCACGCGCCGCTCAAGGTCAAAGCGGACGCGCCTAAGAATAAAACACAAAGAAAAGCACAGCAACTCAGATGCTTCGTCACGGAAGCCGTGGAACCGGCGGGGGCGCCGCGCCTGCGCAGTGGCGGAGCGTGATGTCGCCGCCGGAGCGCCGTGTGAAAAATGAAGAGTGGCGCACTGCTTGTAGGAATGCGCTGCCTGTATGAATGCTTTCGTATTCCTACACGTAGGGAATCTTAAATATCTTCGGCATGTTTTTGTTTTCAAGCATAGCAATATTATTAGCGAGGAGATCAAAGTATCGAAGGCGCTTTCGCCAGCTTGTTTTCTACGGAGCTCGGTTTTTATTTACCCTAAACGAAGCCAGTGTAGAGCGTTCATTGGACCAGAGCGTTGCGACGTCATCGTTTGGCTGGAACTCGTGTTTGATCGGTGCGCCTAAGTGATTGAACACGACTCCCAGCCGAACGACGCTGTGGCAAAAACAAAGAGGTAATTGTGTTCGTTGTCCGCAGAAATAAAGTTAAAAGCCGTAGATGCATAACCGCTCAATCTCCCGATTGAACGACAACGCCTCCGAAGGTCCCTAAAGGCTTTTAAAAGATTGCAGATTCTCTGGTTGAGCCTCGGTTACGCAGGGAGTTGACAAGCCCCGAACATCTTATTAACGCTCGGTAGCCAATGAGGTTGCAGCGTTAGACGATAAGAAAGCCGAAGAGCCAATCATGAAGCGCGGACATGTTAAGCCACGCCCTTAAGCTGTCTGCTTCTTGAGCAGTGTTTGTGGTGACGTTAGAACGCCGAGATCTGATTGGCTCCGATTGGAAGGATAGTGGGTAGAACTCGAGGCTGCTTGCTTTGATGTCTACCCACTATCCTTCCAATCACAGCCAATCAGAACTCGCCGTCGTTCTGATTTAGCGCAATCTATGCAAAAGAAGCAGACAAACTTCCGCTCCGCATAGAAAAGAACGACCACAAGAAGGTGTGATACTTGGACTCGCCCGAAAACGTCTGTTGTTAATAACCCTAAACTATACATCTTCGAGCACATTCGGGGCTAACAACTGGAATCCCGAATTTCATTATTGTTTTCTTTTACTTCGTACAAATCAAACCGTTTATCTGCCTTTCTTTTGTTTCTATATGCATCATGTGCTTACCTAAAATCCCCCCCTTTTATGCTATACTGGGTCTCGCGTATAGCGCTTTGTAAAAAATACAATATCGATATAAGACTGCAGTGTCATAAGTGAAACGGTCTGAGCACTGTAGGATGTATGTGACATCCTTAATTCAGTTAGTATCGTACGATACCGAGGTTTCATGTTGCTGCAGCATCTGACAGCAGCTCTTTCAAGATGCTCCAGAAGAACCGCGAGGTTGTTCTGAGGCTCGAAGAAAATTAATATTATTATTATTATTATAAAGAAATGTAGCATTCCGTTACTCGTCATTCGCTCAGATAGTGCTAAGTGTGCCACTTTTCTTTATCAGGCATGAAAAAACGAAGAAACGTTTTACTTTGCCTTGATATGAACGCGTTAGTCACGTCTTTATTTTTGATATAAACCGAAAGGAAATATGATGTGAAGCTAAAAAACGCTGTCAAACAAACCTAATTAGCCTCGCTTTTTTTCAGTCTTGCAAGATTTTAATTATTAGAAACGGTGGAATAGACTTGGCGTGTTCAATGTTAAGTGCTGCTGTACTTTCCAAACATTTGCGTGACTGCTAAATTCCTTCCTTCCTTTGCACATTGCGCTCAGTCTATAAATTTCGCCAATTCGTTCGTGAATAATTTATGGTGTGCATGTTTTGATATTTGTCGCCTTCAAATATCTTATCACAACCCTAGTCGGCAGGCCGTTTTGTTGACAAGCAAGATTAGCGCAAAAAACGAACCGCAAAAATAATCCGAGTTTCAAGAAATGGCGTCAGTTTGTGATTAATAAAGATTATTAAATGAGGTAAGTCTACTGCGCTAGCTCAACTCAGGTGTAAATAATCTCACGGAGCAACGCACGAATGTTACCTACTTTCTGGATGCCCGGACTTGCTGCGCCACTAACCGCGGAACAAAAAAAAAAAATCGCAGTAACGTCACCTTTTTTTTTTTTTATATACAAGAGAGATAAAGGCCGGGCTTCGTGGCACGAACATGCAGAGAACAACCGGCAAACCTCGCCCAGGGCCAGGTTCGCTTGGCGTTCGGCGCCAATTGCTACCGACGCCCCATGTAAAGGGAACGCCGCCAGGCGAAATTCATCGCTTGTTCGCAGCATATTCGCCGGCCAATAACGTGTCAACGGGCCGCCGGAACGAAAACGGTAAAGGCGCCGAGAAATGACCTCAGAACACGGTATTCGTGGAGCGTGGTACTTATTAGCGACTTGCACGACCCAAAAGTGTCGCTGTGATCGAAGTCCGCGATAGTTTCAGTATACTGACAATGCCAGCCCAATCGCCGGTTCACGACAAGGAAAATTCTGGTCGTGACGTCATCAATGGAAGCCGTAAGAGGGCGCCACCGAAACAACTCGGCGCCCATAGTCGCTGACAACTTAAGAAAGGCTGGGCGCCGCTTATTATATTCACTTCTCTCGCTCATTGATTCGTTCTTGGAGAGGCCTCTTATCGGATAATGCTGCAACCTCGTTGACCGTGGAACGTTGATAATGTGATCGGGATTCGCCAGGCCCCATGTTTCTTAAATGAACGCTGACTATAGAAAGCGGCGCCCGGCTGACAACTTGTCTACCGGTTCTGGTCAAAAACATCCATCGGGTCAGAACATCCACCAAGTCAAAAACATCCATCGGGTCAGAACATCCACCAAGTCAAAACATCCATCTTGTCAAAACATCCATCCGAGTCAAAACACCCATCGTGTCAAAACATCTATCCGAGTCAAAACACCCATCAAGTCAAAACGTCGAACGATACAAAACATCCATCCGTGTCAAAACATCTATAGCGTCAAAACATTCGTAGAGTAAAAGCATCCTTCCGAGTCAGAACATCCTTCCGAGTCACAACATCCATCGAGTCAAAACGTCGATCGAGTCGAAACATCTATCGTTGAACGAGGTTGCCCCAAAGTAATAATGAATGTAGTTTCCCATTGGCCATGATGTCACGATGAATGCTTTGGCGTAGTCAGTGCGATATGGCTCAAAAATGAAATATTTACTCGATGGATGTAACCGCGCCATGATGAGCCGCAAATTCAGTTCTCTACAACTCGCGAGTATTAGTATTCGCTAATATGTCCGCTCCACCCAGTTCACGAAAGCCTGGGCCAGCGAAAATGAAGACCGTAGTAATGGCAAACTCAAAGCTAAAGGTTTGTTTTCCAAAGTCTTGTTGCGAGGCGCACGCTGTCATGTTAATAGAAGTTCGTTATGTTACGTCATGCCAAAAGTGGAGATTGGCTGGTGTAGTGATATTAAATCGCTTGAGGGGCTTACGTCACAGAATTCTGAACTTGCTCTGGCTCGAGCACTTGTGCAGATTGAGAGTTCACTGCGCGCTTTGCTGCCCCACCTGAACTGCTCTCTTCAAATGAATAGGGCGAAAAAAGAAATTCAAATTTTAAATTTGTTGATATCCTTGGTTTTGATTACATTGCCAATACTCATCGTCCCAAAATCCGTAAAAAATTATTCTTCCTAGGCCTTCTCGCAAGAGACCATATGCATACCCCAAGATTACAAAAAGAGAAAAAAATGTCTTGCAGTAGGGAGAGCAGTAAATTGTTTTTGTCCGTCCACTTCGTTCACAGCGTTATGGAGTTATCTCCAGTGCGTATGTCTGTTCCACCTGAATTCAATATAAACCAAGGCGCCAAGGTTGTAGTAAGTAGTTTTCATACGCTCCGATTAGATTCAACATAAGACAGGGTGGGCATCGTCACTAACAGGTGTGCTGGACACTAATGTAATTATGAACAATATAACGCATATCGTTTCATAGTCTACAGACTTTCATAACATAATTAAGGTTTCTTTCTTCGTAGTTGATTGAAATGCATCAGGGGACTCATGTAGTGAGTTCTTGCTTGCAATGCTCTCAAAAATCGATTAAACAAAACGGCCGGCCTTTCACGCAAAAGGATAAAACCTTCAACGAATCAAAATATTCATTAGGTCTTGTGATAGCAGAGTCCATCGTGTCAAAACATCCATCCGAGTCAAAACATTTATCGAGTCAAAACGTTCATCGAGTAAACACATCAATCCGGGTCTAAAGGTCCATCGGATCGAAACATCCATGGAGTCAGAGCACCCATCCGAGTCAAAACGTTTAATGCGTCAATAGATCCATCGAGACAGAACATCCATCAGAACATCCCCGAAGGGATGTTTTGACTGGATGGATGCTTTGAGGCGTTGGATGTTGTGACTCGGAATCCTTGTCTACCTCCTTCTCTCTACCTTTCCTCGCTGATCGTAGAATCCACCGGCCGAAAACGAAACCCGGTTTCTATGTTTGCATAAAGGAACTATGGAATCGGAGAAAGCTGAAACTAATTGAGAATGGGACGCTAGCGGTGAGGATAAAATGGCAATGTTTGAGCGCGTGACATTATATGGATCAAAAGATACTAACGAAAAACAAAAGTTCTTACCGAGCCGACGTCCCCCTAAGCCTAACATTCATCAAACCGTGATTTGAGATTGTGGGCGGCTCTAGCCTTTACTTCAATTAGAAAACCGGCCACTTAGAAATACGAAACTTTTCCCTTTCATGCCAACAAGTTTTTTTCACTAACATAATTGTTACAGGCACCCACAATTTAAAATTTTTGTTTGTCGAAAATTAGGCTGAGCTAGAGGACGTCGCCGCACAAAGAACTTTTGTTCGTCTTCCGTCACCGCTAGCGTCACATTCTTACAAAGTTTCGGGTTTCTACTAGGCGCAGTTTATTTATGCTTGCCGGAAAACCGGGTTTCATTTTCTCGGTCGAGCCCTATACCACAAGGAGGTTCATCAAGCCGGCGCGTTTTCAAACGGGGGAGGTCCCGGCTGACTCTGAGTAAACGCGCGCGCGAACGCACAAGCACAAGATCATTCGATTTGAGAGGCAGCCCTCTTTCCTCCATCTCTCTATCGGTGGTCGGCCGTCGTCTGGGCGACGCAAGCGGAGCCGGCGAATTTGTGCGCGATCTCTCTCTCAAAAGTCCGCGGCCGAAAAGAGGGAGGGAGCCCCCGCTGTCGAGATTGCACGGGCAGGTGAGAGAGAGAAAGAAAGCAAAACTTTGCGGGACACACGAGGAAGAACAGAGAACAAAACGCACAAAAGGGCAGTTCAAACACTCAAGGCGATGCGGCGAGATGAAATGGTTCCAGCCGTGATCAGCAGATTTTACGCTTCCAGCCGGTGCTGCTGCTGCTGCTTCTGTTGCTGCAACGTGCACCCTCCCTCTGGCTCCCTTCCTCCTTGCGGAGCCTCACTTAAACTCTTCGCCGATCGAATTTATCTCGCTCGTAATTCGTCTTTGCCCCTCGCCGATTTGTTTTCCGAACGCGCATACACTTCGAGAGGGAGCGGTCTTCTACTTCCTCCGACGTGAGGGCGGAACCTTAAACGCCGGTGCGAAGGGAAAAGTCGGAGATGTTATTTTGTGCGTGTGTGTGTGCGTGTTTGTACGTGTGTGTGTGTGTGTGTGTGTGTGTGTGTGTGTGCGCGCGTGTGTGTGTGTGTGTGTGTGTGTGTGTGTGTGTGTGTGTGTGTGTGTGTGTGTGTGTGTGTGTTTGTGTGTGTGTGTGTGTGCGTGTGTGCGTGCGTGTGTGTGTGTGTGCGCGTGTGTGTGTGTGCGTGTGTGTGTGCGCGCGTGTGTGCGTACGCGCGCCTGTGTGTGTGTGTGTGGGGGGGTTAGTGTGTTTATTATACGTTGATCAGATCTTCCGCTTGGGTCCACCTTCTGCCTTGAAAATGGTTTACGAGTTTTACAAGTTGAGCGGAAAGCGAGGGTGGACGAAAATATAAAGTAAGTATAGGGGAGGAGGCGAGGAGAGGACTTAAACGACGTCCGTGTGAGCAAGGATCGAGGCTTCTGGTTCCGCTTTGATTTTATGCCGTCGCGACAGGTACGGCAGCCGCTAAGCTCGTAAGGTTTTTTTCTCTTTCGAGGTCCGTGGAGTCTCGGGGCTCGGATATTTTCATAACGCGCGTCTTTAAGCTGACGTGCTTGATTTTGTTGTCTTTCCGCGTTCTTCCCACGTAGTCGTCGGCCGACTGCCTGTTGGTCGACGGATTTCTAACGGACGCCGGCTACGCCGATGTTGGCGATACGTAAAAAACGTGAACTACAAGAGTTCCGCCATCGTAAATTTGTCGTCGCATTTAACTCGCACGCATCAGAAGAATTGCGCACTCGCAATACATAGAAACAAAAACAAACAAAAAAAACTGAAGATTTACACTCAGGAACCTGTACTGATATCTCAATAGAATGTAGTAACGAATGCTTCGTGAATTATGCTCCTAATTTAAAGTAATTTGCACAAAATGTCAAGAGCGCAATAAATATTGGGATACCTGAAATGAAACTAAAGAAGAACTTCAAGATTTTGGCGAAAGTCGAACGCAATATTCAAGAATAAATTGTAACCCTCGCACTGCAGAAGCTGAGGCGGACCACCATCTAATAAACACAGGTCAGTCGTTCAATTTCTCCGATATCTGAAGTTGACGGACGGTAAGCGCTTATTTCCTTAACGTCTTTTGTCGCGAGGAACATATCGCCTGCCTGGAGTGTCACCCAATAAATATTGAAAAGGAAACAGAATGTTCTCAGAAAGATATCCTGCCCCAGTTACTTTAGCCACCGATAGAATATACTCTTTTAAAACCTTCCAAGAATACACTTAACCGATAAATAAGAACAACACTTCACATTTTTAGTATACTCTTTCTGCTGCAGGGCGTGAGTTTTTAAAGCTTCCATTCAGGGAGGGATCAGAGGAGTCCAAGTTTCGGAGACTCGATCAGGCAGGAGTGACAACTCGGAGCAGACGACATCTCGACAGCCAATGAGATAAAATGACGCTTTTCCAAAGACCTACGGTATACCCTCGAAAACGCATGCAGCTACCAAACGCAATCTACGTGAGAGCTACTGTTTCTATACGATGGATGCATTGGGAGACGTTTCAATCTTGCATGCTCGCACACTTTTACACGTCGTCCTGCAATACCGAGATGTCTGACAACCCCAAATCGGGAGGACAAGCACGGAACAAGATGTAAGGTATAGCGACAAACATGCAGTAGCCGTGTACGCGGCAACACGCTGGGGCTAGATCGATGCGTGCTTCCCTCAATCGCTCAACGGGGGCCCGAAGGAACTGACATGTTCAATTCCCATTATTCGCAACAGCTTTGTGTTCGCGGACAGCGATGGTCTGTCTGTCCTCGCAGGAGCGGGAAAAGACCTTTCAATCAGCTTGGATGCCCGAAAGGCCTCGCAACAACGCCTGTGCTCGCTTGATCACATTGTCGTTCTTGAGGCTCGTTTCACAGAAAGGAAAGTTAATATCGGCTGCCGTTAGAGTGGATTTGTGAGTTAAATAAGGCATCAAGAAAGCGTGCTGGAGTCGAAAAGAAAATGCGCCGGTCTTGTGCCTTTTTAGGTTATATACCATATTTGTAAAATGTGCAAAATTACACATGGTAACTTTTGAAAAAATATCAATCTCAAATTTTCCCCTTGATGTGGTAAAAGAGGCAAACTGTGTGCGCGATTAAGATCAGATATTTTATCAAAACGTACAAACATTGTAGTTTTTTTTTCTTTCTCTGACAAGCAAACCTTTAAAGAATTACCTCGCCCTGCTGACGAACTATAAGCAAAACTTGTTGTTTTCTTTATTTATTTTTCGGTGACAAGAACTAGATGGGTGCAAGGGAGCTGATGCAGATTAAACACGGTATTCGAGACGGGTTCGATGTTTGCAAGCTTCCATGATGGACTCTTCATTTGTCCACGGTCCTTCTTGCAAACGTTGGCGGAAAGAGTATTTCCTCCATGCTATGACTTGTGTTCAATGCCAATTCAGTACCTATGCTACAATCTAAGCAATCTAATGGGTTTACTTTCCCGCAAATCACTCTGGACAGCCAACCGTGAGACATCTACAGAAGGGGGCTCAAAGGGTGACGAATTTCATGCACAATGTCGGTTTGGAGTTTGACAAGTGACTGGAAGCTCGAACAGGTGAGTCCTGCGGGGGCAAACCATATGCTACAGGCATGGTTTGTCCTTCGAGCGTGTACGAACCGTATACCTACCACTGGAACGTGAACAGGACACGCGGGGAGGCGGGAGATTAATTAAGCCGTGGCCGCGCGGCGGACCTGCCGAGGTCAACCGATGTCGAGGTCGGACTTGCGCGAAGCGGCAAGTCAACCATGGTGGAGCAGGGAAGTAGCTGGGCCGCAGACGCTCGCGTGCTTTCAGAAAGAGCCACAGACACTACCGTCCCAAAAGCGCAGACGGTATGGCGTGGTAGTAGAGGATAGAGCCTTGAAAACTGTTACCGAGGTGTAATTCGGCATTGCGTCTTGAAATTCAGTCATGATATTAGCAATTTTGACAGAAATATAGGATAGTTTTATAGCAAGTCGACCTCAAAATATTGTTGCCAAATATTTGCAGCTTCGACGACAAGCATATAAGAAGAAAGAAGATACATCGATGCGTGACCGTCCACAGAGCTGTTTCAGACAGACAAATTTATTCGCGCAACTAAAGAAGAAAGTTAAACCACAAGAGAGTGAGAGAGAAAAGATGCGTAAAATCAAACATTTCCAAGGCCAGACAAATCTACCATGCCCCCGGTACATACAACTCCGTCATATGAAATTACCAGTGGCTCGGAATTGACGTGGTATTTAAAGCCCGTACTGTGAACAGTGTCCGCGTTTCTATTTTCCCTGCAAAACACTCGAATAGCCAATCACCATGATTGGTGAAAAAAATCTCTGCAACTAACAAGGATTTAAAAAAAAAATTAAACTTTCGTATACCTCAAATTCGGTCTGCGCTCTCACACGTAGCGTTACCGTTCCCGTTCTTCCGTCATGTTGAATGTCACGCTGAATTTTCCGAACGCTTTCCGAACACCGCCACAGTTGGATGAACGAGTTACCGGTGTTAACGTTGTTGTAGATCGTAGCGCATCAGTCGCTCCGTTTCCTCTGATAACTATACAGCGATTAGCGGCCTCGTGTTCACCGCTCAAGCGTATAGTCGGGCCTGAAGTTAAAGAGCGTGCATCAGAATAGCAAGATTCTGAAAGGGACCATGAAATGAATTTTCGGCTGAGATAAACTGGGCAGTTTTCTAGTCCCATATCGTTCAGTGCGCCAAAATAAAACTGGTGCACGGGCGGAGAAAGCCTAAAGCCTGATTTTCTGTGCGAAAATTCGAAAATATAGCGGACTCTTTCGTACCTGTTTTCCTTCGAAAGCTCTCAGCCTGTTTCATTCTGATGCATCCGCGGTTCGTTAGCCGAACCCAGCTCCAGCATCGGACATGAACGCTGCGTAACTCGGATGTATGCGCTCGTCAACAATCAGTCCGTCGACGAACTGATTGTTATTATTTGTTATTTGAATTCGCGTTCGTGGTCAATGAGTTCCGTGACGGTGTTTATCGTCACTTCAGAATGACAAGTTCTATGGTGTGCTTAAAAAGCACAGTGGCAGCTTGGTGTCATTGCCTTTGGTGCACAAATATGTCACGACCACATGATTTATCATTTCGCTTTTGGGTTGAGGAATAAAGCTAAGGAGGAAGAAGTTTGTAAATCAATACATGGTCCCTTTAACGACCTCAATAATAACGAAGGGACATGCTAAAAGCTACGGAGCGTGTAGAACTATTCTACTCATCCTTTCTATCTGGATACAGGTTCACTGCTGCGTTGTTGTTTTTAATTCCGAGGTTAATCCGCTTTGTTATTATGCTGATACTGTATATATTTAAACGACACATGATATAAAAAACATGGAAGCGTAAGAATAAATGTATTGCGCATGAGTTCAAAGTTCTTGTTCTTCAAAGTTGCCCTATTGACAACGTCGAGTCTGTCACTTCTTCCTGCTAAATCATACGTGGATAAGTAGATTGCACAACACTTTAAGTGCTGCATAAAAAAAGGCTCTCAGGACACGCTATATTTCAACATGACGCCTCTTTATATATATAACAAATAGCAAAACTAGCAGGTCGCCATATCAGACCCACGCGTACACACCCACACATATATACATATATTATTCATACATATCCGTTGAAGTATTCGTATGAAATATAACAAAACTCAAAACAAACGTAGTGTAAAAAAAAAAAATCAGCCGGCGCGAGACAGATCTTTTGAGACGGCTTTGAGATACGCAAATCCTCGTCGTCAAAAATGTATATTCTTCCTTTTTATTTAGCTCTTGCATTTGGTGTGGCAAGCATAACATAGGGCGTGTGAAAATAAAAATACAAGAAAGAAGTGTATTATATTCCCTTGATTTACGAACCGCCATAAACGCGAGGCTACGTTCTACATTTCGCTGAAAAACGAGCCAACAGCAAAAACAACAAAACAAAAAAGGCAGAGATGGGTGAGCGGATGCTCACGCCTGGGTCGGAGAGCCGTCACCACGTCTGCCCGGAGCCATCATGCACGCGCGTACGCGAACATAGCCAGAGCGTGTTTACGAGTGTCAGATGCCAGGCGATGCATTTTTTGCTACGTCTGCTTTGTTCTTACAGCTTCGTAAGGTACTGCGAGAAAGCGCAAAGATGGAGAAAACTAAGTTGAGCAGGCGTCTTGATAACTGAGTGCGATATGAAATCGGAAGGACCTGGTCATATATACAAGAGGAGTATCGAAGTACTTCGACTTGCAGAACGCTACCCCCCCCCCCCCGGACTCCGACGCTATGCATCCGCTTAATTTACTTTAGATCGAGTGTTCCTTGCCAGAGACTGCACGCCGGACTTGCGGAGGCACTGGGTGTACAAGGGGGTGGAAATGTCATCTGGCTGAACGGAGTTCTTGCCGGAGAGGTAAAAATGACGATTGCGTTACGTTGCTTTTTATGTATGCTTATGACAGCGGTAAGTTAGTAAGCCCAATAGCCGTCTAGTGTCTCTGCCATATATGAGACATTTCACCGCTGCAGCATCATAGCTAGCCCGGGATCTGTAACATGCATCACGCAGAAGTGATACACAACCACACGCCTGTACGATGCTGATCCAGATCAAAACGATAGTGTGTCTGTGTGTGTGTGTGTGGGGGGGGAGGGGGGGGTTAGTTTCTGGTATCTGAGCAGCGAGCTTTTGCTGCTCCACGTGCTCCGAGCTTCGGTGCGTTAACGCACTCGGCGACCGATCTCCCTCCTGCGGTGTGGATTGGAGCTATTCCACGTAGACGAGTAACAGCAGTGAGCTTTGCATGCCAGTAGCACCCAGTTATCCTATCGACCGATGCTCGCTCGAGCCCGACCATACTGCCGCCATGCTGTACGTACCATGGGCCAGAAGACCTTGCTTCTAACGTCGGTCTAGAATGTTTTCGGTGAAGCGTATCTACCCGTTTGATTTTACAAAGAGTCTATACACCACAAATGTAAATTAATTAGCCGCGCAATAAACTGTAATGGTCCTTTCGCTGATAAAACTGCGCAATTAGAACGAAGACATTCGGTGCAAAAATAGACCGAATTACCGAGACACGTTTATATTAATAAGGGACACCGTGTTTAGTTATAGTGCTCGTATAGGCACCGTTACCTGCACTATAAGAAGCGGTATAAAATAACTTCTCTACTCGTAGCGCGCTGCGAGCCAGTTTCTCCTACGGATAAGCGCCCTCGAATTAAACATGCATGGGGCTTCGGCATCCCCGTACATCATCCGAAAGACTCGACCACATGGGTGGCGTCGGAAACATGAGTCAACAACCGCGGCTTATGGAGCGAGGCCGAATTCGCAGCAATACTTTTACGACGTCGTAGATCTTATTCCGGCGAAAAACACTGCGCCAGAATGCGCGTATGTATGCGGCAAGCGAAAGCAACACCGAGAAAATAAATAAAATCGCAACGAAAAAAGAAATCGCAAAATGTATGCAAAAAAGCCCGTGGGACGAATCGATCTATACGCACACCCAAAAAGAACTGATAAAAAAAATCGAGTCTATTATTAAAAAAGAATCAGAAAAACATTCGGGGCTATGCGTTAAAATTTCGTCGCACTTTCCAAGTAACACGAAGGAAATGTTGTTGTTGTTGTTTCTTAAAGGGCAAGGTTCTAATATTACAGTCACTGAGTGCTTTAAGAAACTCAGAGTGTGGCAATCGCCGACGTCTTATGTCTCCGCCGCCAATGAGGTTGCTGCATCAAGCGATAAGAACGACGAATAATGTATCACGGCGAGCGAAAAATGTGGAGACACTAGGCGGCACCCTGCGCTTCTTAAGACGTCAGTGACTACAGATATCCTCGAAAAAGCTGGTCTGGGCCAACAAAGCCTTTAGTCATTTGGCGTCTAAAGAAATATGGGGCGGTGCTTATCATGGCCACGCTTCTTACGTCAGGAATCATTTTCGAGTTCGTTGTTTCGCGCTCGGTGCATTGGCATATATACCTTCCGATATTTTGCCTTATTGATTTCTCGCAGTCGGTTCATCTATCCTCAATATCGGGCGTTAGTACTAGATCCTAGCGTAGGCGGGAAAGTATTCCAATGTCCATATCCCAATTTATACAAAAAGACGAAGGTATATATGTTAAATATTGTACTTGCATTTAGCGAACTATACGTCGAAAGTGTTTGTTAAAGGAAGAAGAAGAAAAAAAACGCTTGCGAGCTTAAAATGTTAGAACATGTGGTACCTGTTTGGAACAAACGCAAAAACATTTTTCAACGCGATAAGAGCTTCATTCAAGAATACCCCGTGCCATGTCTTCGTAGTTCGGCCCCAATCAATGGTTATACGCATAGCTACGTACGTCTCACTCTTCGAGCAAAATCTACGCTGAGACTGGTATTGTGTCTACCCTTTCCACAGGCATGGGCGTCTTTCCAACAGAAAGAAAACAAGAACCATAACGACACGCAAAAAGAAAATTCCCGCCATGTCCAAAAAACGCATGAAGTGGACAACACGACCGTCGTTCGAGACAACGATGTTTCACGTCTTTGAAAGCCAATCAAAATGACACAAATCGATCGCTTGACGCCGAGGGGTAAATTGCTTTCTTTCAAACGGACCAATAAACCACAAACATACATAGCGCACAACCGGTACGCGGGAACCACTTCATAAACGAGCCGTCGTCCCCGACGCTGCGCGACAGACCGTTTACTTAGTCCCAATTCAGGAGGACTACAGGGAGAGTTAAGCCGCCCGTTCGCGTCGATTTATTTACACGGGCGCCGAGTTTCGCGTCGTCAAGGCCGGCGCCGGCGCATTTCTCGGGAACATAATTATGGCCAATGTTGCGGAGAGCACACGGCCCAGTCTCGAAGACGAAACATGGCTTTAACGAAACTTGGCATAGGGGCGTCCTGAAAGCGGCCATCTCTCACGCCCCTCCGAGGAGGCTCGCGTAGTTGCACCTATACTCCGTTCATCCCTAAAAGCTGACATTGCGGTGAAAGGTGTACGTGCTCGTCGAAGCGGTCACACGTCCATTTTGCACCACGTGACCACGCTTCCGCCCATACCCAAGCGTGGTAGAGAGAGGGGTCAGGTGATGGAAGGCTGAGCGGTTGATTGGTCCGGCGATGTGCGGAGCTCTCGGTGCACTGTTTGCTTCTAGGGATGGGCGGAGTACACGCGCAGCGTCGCAACTGACGTCTTGGGTTTTTGCCAGAATTTTCGTACCGGCGAGTCCGGCCGGACGCGGCGAGTCTTTCGAACAGGCTTTCCGCCAACAAACGAGCGTGGACAAGATAACGGGAAACCTCTCGTATTTGACGCCTTAGTTCTGTCAAATTTTTGGGCGTGCATTGTGTAGAAGTATCGTGGGCTGTGTCGCGAGAAGATAACGGGGTGCAAAAGAAACGGCGCGGTTGGAGCACGTGAAAGGATTGCTTCGATTCCGGGACGCGCTTGAAGAACAGCCATCGTCGTGGCCAGTCACGGATCCGTATCACGGGCGCGCTACCCGCTTCTTGGTGTAGAGCCGTCAAACATCAAACACAAAAACAAAATCATAACCATATAAAATTGACAATATACTTAAACAACACAAAACAGTGAAACAATTTCTGAGAGAATACCAATTTTGATATTGAAATATTGATCAGTAATGTTGCGAACCTTGTAATCGCTATGCAAACTCGATGGCTACTTCGGAAAGACAACGCGTACTACATAGCACGACACTGTTGGCGCAAACAAGCGATCGCCGTTTTCTTTTTGACATGAAACGTCTTCAGGGTAGGCTTTCAGATTATGTGAAGCCACAAAAAGCGTAACCGCAAGTTAGTGGAGTTAGCCACCACTAACTGAACTAACTCTAACTAACACTAACTCCAACAAGCTCTAGCTCTAACTCCGACTCACTGTAACTCTAACTCTATAATTCTAACTACCTCCAACTTTAACTAACTCGAACTAACTCTAAATGTAACTCTAACACTAACTGCACCACTAACTGCAGTAACTCCACTGAGCACTTGGTTTAGCGCTAGATGTTTAGCACCACTAGCGTTACACCAAGAACGTTTCACGTAGTAACAGAATTGCAGTGCAATTTGCCCTGTTTGTTTCTCTCTCTCTCTTTCTTCCTCTCTCTCTCTCTCTCTCTTTCTCTTTGAATCAAAAGGCTGTAATTTAAAGTTGAAACTAGTAGTGTGGTGGGGAGTGGTTAAATGAGCGGGGTACCATTTGAGTGGTAAAACTTGGTACCCACTAATACCCATCCGAAGTTAAATGCGAACACGAGTAGCTGTCGTGTCCACACTAACGTGTACCATAGGTCTGGTTTTTTGCGTGTGTTGGTTATCAGATAAAGCGCAAAACGAATTTAAGGTTGAAAAAAATTGTTTTACAGATCAGTATTCAGTTCTAGATTCACAGGCATAAGCATTAATCTGGCAGATTTTGATTTCGTTGGTGAATTGTTTAATTTAGTACATATTTATACGTCATATTATACTGACGCTCAGTCGTGTTCAGAAGCCGAAAATAGTTTTCCTTGGTTTATGTTTCTTCGTTTTATTTTGGAGGGTAACATTGGCACATCAACTATGATTCCGCCCTTACCTTCTATCGACGTTCGTTTAAAGAACGTTAATCGCTTGTACGTTAGCCCTAGTTGTAGTCAAATAATGGGCTATAAAACGGTATAAACGAGCCTTGAAAATCTTGCAAAGTCCTCAGGTTCCTTGCCATCCAGCGTCATAACCACGGTGCCAGTAGAGATAGGTTCAGTTCAAGTTTTATTACTCTCAAGAACATCTAAATGATGTATTGCATGAGAAGCTAAAATGGTTAATGAATCATCTTAGTGTAGTTTAAATGTTTGAATAGCAGCACTATGTAGGTAGTTCACAGTAAACATGTAAAAACGAGAGGACACGGGAGCACAAGTGGTCACTCTTCTACCAAAAACATTTTGATTTTGCACTTAAAACGAAACAAAAGTGGGTTCTTTAACAGTTACGATGTTTTCAGGAAGTGAGTTCCAGTCTTTGATGCACCGGGAAAGCGGAGCAAATTTATGTTTATTAGCCCGTGATCGCAATAGTTCGATTTTGAGTACATGATCACACCATTGAGATATGTATGAAGGAGGATGACAGTATATGGAGTTTAGGTGTGGCAGCTTGTCGTACATATTATGAACGAAGCAGAGCCGAGATAGTTTTCCTACGTGTTGACAAAGGTGAAATATTAGATTCTGACATGAGTTGCTGAAACACTCGTTCATGGGTGACGTTTTTGTGATGAATGATATTGGGCCGCTTTATTTTTGTAAGGACTCTAGACTGTTGACTAGGTAGCTTTGATGAGGGTTTCATATGATACTTCCATATTCTAATCGTGAGCGGACGAGTGTTTTATATGCTATGAGTTTAGTCTGGTAGAGCTTGGTGCAAATTTCTTCTTAAAAACCCCAAAGTCCATATACTGTCTTTTTTAGTACGGTTTCGATGTGCAAGTTCCAGGTTAGGTCTGTCGGTAATTGTTATTCCTAGATATTTGTAAGATGGTATCTGTTCTATGCTGGTTAAGTTCAGTGTATACTTTGCCTAGTGGAGATTAGTTCTGTGGTACCTAATGAAAATACACCAGGCAATCCTGGAGTGACATCAGAGAATCCTGGTGTGACACCAGAAGATCTGGTGTGCCCACCAGCAATGCTGGTGTATCGAGCACACCAGCCTGGTGTGCCCACCAGAAATGCTGGTGTACCCGCACACCAGCCTGGTGGGCACACCAAGAGAGTCTGGTGTCACACCACACGGGCTCATGTGCCCACCAGGCAGCCTGGTGTGCACACCACGCAGTTTGATGTGACACCAGTGTTGTATTTTTGTTGACTTTTCCCCCTGTCCGCGAGCGTGTTTTTGATTAGTTTGTGTGACGCCCCTTCCCCCGACGTGGTGCCTCGTTTCCTCCCGTCTTGGTGGTCGCCGGAGACCCCGCGGCGGGCTCCTTTGTGCTCAAGAAGTGTCCCCCTCGTCCCCAGCACTTTCCCGGGCGGCCTTGAGCAGCTTGGGGCGCTCGCCTCTTCGGGGGTTTCCCTTTCCCTTTCCGCCAGTATTCTTGTTGAAGTTTGAGAAAATAAAGGAGTCTTCTCTGTGAGTCGAAGCCGAAAAGATGTGTGTTGGTGCGCTTTCCTGACTTCCGACGAGCTAAAGATAGTTAGACATGGTCTGGTAGCAAAACAACAAAGAAAGCTAGTAATTATTACAGTTTTTGGTGCCGAAACCCGGGAATTAACGGCCAGATCATGCCTACTACGAGCCAGGAGGGCGTCGACCGCCTGAAGCGAAAGAGGACTACACTGCGAGCCGCCACAACAAAGATCATCAACGAGATTGGCGTCCTGCTGGCCACAGATCCAACCGACATCGGTGAGCTCGAAGAAAGATTTGATATTCTTCTATTTAGGAGGCTTCCCTGAAAGAGCTGGACAAGGAAATCGAGCCATCTGTGGAATATGATGCCTTAGAAGAGTGAGATAACTGGCGCGGAGGGGTACGCGGAACGGATCAGCGTAACTAAGACACGAGTCAACCGCAAGCTGAAAGGCCAAGAATTGCGGAACGACAGGGCGTCCGGTTCTTCGACGCAGGGCAGTGGCTCCGGACAAGCTCCAGTTGATCACGGCCAACTCCCTACAACAGTAAAGCTTCCAAAGCTTTACTGTTGTGCTTTTTTACTTTTTTGAATAAAGTAATTATGACATCAGCGTTATTGTCAAACTTATCATTGTACCCTTTTTTGTGAGTAAAGCAACACCCAGTCAACAGGTGCTCTGGTATCACACCACAACAAAACCTGATGTCACACCAGAACACCAGATTGCTGGTGTCACACCAGAACACCAGATTGCTGGTGTCACACCAGCACACCAGATTTCTGGTGTCACACCAGAACACCAAATTGCTGGTGTGAAAATGTCCCAAATCACATCTGTGAAAAAGTCTGGTGTCACATCAAGTCACACCAGCCCTCGGCCTGGTGTATTTTTCACTAGGGATATGCGTAATTACTTCGTTTTTCGAAGCGTTTATGTTCCTTTGTCATGTTTTGTACCAGCGAGAAACGTTATCAAGATCGGATTGTAGCAGAGACAAATCTTCACAATTTATAATAGGGTGGTAAATGACGCAGTCATCCGCAAGCAGGCGCTTAGATGAAGTAACAAAACATGGCAGGTCGTTCATGTATATTAGGAAGAGTAAGGGGCTTAGAACACTACCCTGCGGGACCCCTGATTAAGAATGGTAGAGGTGAAGAGTTAAAGTTGCTAATATGTGCAGATAGCTCACGATTCAGGAGAAATGAGGAAATCTATTTTAATACTTTTTTTAATATTATGCTAAGAGAGTTGCTGGAGCTAACGCTGGTGAGGTACTGTAATCGAACGCCTTGGCGAAGTCTATGACAATTGCATGAATAACAATTGACGCGCGCTGAAATTTCCGTCGAGGTCACACACAAAGCCAAAAGTTAAGAGGCGCAGGAGAGGTGTTTGCGGAAACCATGTTGATTTGAATGTATAGGTGGTTATTTTGAACGAGGTAGTTAATTGCTTGAAAGTAGATCATGTGCTCCATAAGTTTACAAGGTATGCTGGTGAATGATATCGGCCTGTAGTTTGATACAAGATTTAATCCAAGATTTAAAAATTTGAAGAATTTTAGTAATTCTCCAATCATGTGAAATGTTTGATGTTATAATCGAAGACTGGAATAAGCGTGCTAATATTACCGAAATAGCATCTTTGATGATGAGCAAAAAGCCGGGTGAAATACCGTCACTACCTGGGGCTGAGTTATAGGCTATAGCGTAAACGGTCAATGGCTTTGGCTACCCGCGAGGGAACTAGAGAGTGAAGGACGAGAAAAGGTTTCGTGTGATAAGACAGAACAGAAACACCTATTCAAAATTAATGCTGCTTTATCACACGCTAACTCGTTCTCACTGTCATCTGTTAGATTTGGTAACTTCGATGCACTTTTGGGTGCTATAGTCCGCTGAATTTTGGGGGGATTACCTTGTAACATATTCAGAAGATCGCGTTAAAAATAACTCTGACTTTCATTTATTCACCGCGCTTTTATATGCATCGGCACATTCAAGATAATGATCCCATGACTCAGGTGAATGCTTGACCTTTCCTTTTTGAAGGGACGCTTTTTCGTATTTAACAATTTTGCAAGATAGTTCGTAAACAAATGATTTTTACTATTCTTTTTGGTCAATAACTTCGGTAGATATTTATTTATGAGAACGTGAATATTGCTTTTTATGATTCTCCCATTGGATTCAACGAAGTTGCTAAAATTAGCGAGAAAATCCGAAGTCAGAACAAGGTAAAAAAGGCGGACAAAACTCCATTCGGGCTTCGCGCCCCTCCCTGCAGGGTTACTGTCGGGTTGGGACTCCGCACTCAGGGCGCGGTCGAGCGCCTCGCGGCCTCGAAAACGTGTGCGCAAATAAGGACGGTTCCACAAGCTCCTGTCATGCTGCACCATCTCACGGCGTTTGTCGGAAACGGGAGCGAACCTTTGACACACTGGCTACGTGACGAACCGGCACCGTTCGGACAGGTGTCTGTTTTTGCGCCGTGGTCGTAACTAGAGTCACTAAATAAGCTACGCTTAAGAGTAACGACACTGTGGAGCAGCGGCGGCCATCTTGGGGCGTGAGGCCAATGTTGCCAAATGACATCGGACCTCACAAACTTAGTTTCGGTTTCTCTCGCGCGTAAACGGGGCAAGGGCAAACCTCATAAACGCTCCCGATGCTAGCGAAAACCAGTGTTATATTTGTTTTCTGCTGGCTAATTCTAGTCAAAGTATTATTACTGCATTTTCTATTGTTAGGTTCAAAAAGAAAAATGCAAACTATGCCGCAGGAATAGTTATTTTCATAACTGGCAATGAATGATGTAATCCTTCGAAGTATTCTAAAGGGATCTCAACTTCATTTTTATTTGTCAGTACGGCAAGTTTCGCGGACAGTAGTATGTCGATTCTTTCTGTTGGGTAGTGTTCGAAGCTTACAACCTAATTAGACTCGTGGGGGTCATTCTCCCTGCGTAGACAGGGAAACATGGGTGGATTTTCGAAGGCTACAAGTTAGACCAGTGCAAAGCTGCCGACTCGCGTATATACTTTTAACAGTTAAAGTTTACGAGGTCATAATTTTCGCGCATCTCACGAACTGAAAAAGTAGCGCAATTCAGAGACACGCAAAAATTCCGCCTTTCATCCCTGATACAAACTGTTTTCACTTGACCAGCAGACTAAAATTGTTATGTTTGTTTTAGAAGTCGCTGAAAGTTTGCAAAATGAGCTCAAGAGCTGGGAATTCCCACCTCGAGAATTACAAATGAGTCACTACCGCTGCTAGACAATATTTTTGTAGAAAAACAAGGAAGTTAGTTACGAAGTCTGAGAAGACGAAAGGAACAAAACACTTTATTTACACCTCAGCAAGATTTCTCATTGTATATACATAACAATGCGAGAATCATGTACAGAAATACTACTGTCGAACATGAATGCGATATGAGTACCGGCATCGGCAAACTAAGTATATACAGTTTGTGCCGAGAGAAAACCCGACATCTGTTGTAGTTAACACTATTTTACCTTGCGGCCAGCTGGCAGTAACTCAGGACAGATAAAACAACTCGAAGCAATTTATAGCCTTCCGGTGACTCAATTTTGCGAAACTGCTTAAAGACGTTTACCAAGATTGTCAGGATCAAGAGAACGTAATACAGGTTCACCGACAAAAGCAAGAAAAAAGTTCAATCTCTGGCAAACTGGACATCAGACACACAAAAACTATAGCTATTCAACCTCCTGTGCTTTGAACTAAGCTTGGAAAGCCATACATTATACTTAAACACAAATGGGATACATTAATATAAAAACCGTTTGAGAGTTATCGAGCTCAGACAAGCTGAATACGACGATTCTCGAAAAACAAAACAATCCTTTTCCACCTTCTGCACGATGTAAATTCACACAAAAGGTTTTCAATCCAGCTCCTAGAAGATGACAATTGGGCATTGTTTTTAAGGCAACAAGCAGTCGTAAATATGTGCTTTTAACTTTTTCGCTAAAATTGTAAGGTCGCAGATAATTCTACAGGTTATCACAGTAGCGTCTATACAGCTGGTACAGTGAAACCCGTTTAGAACGAACCCACGTACAGCGAATTATTGTCGATATCGAACTCACGGAAAATTTAAATAAGAAGGCATGCAAAAAGTACTTTTTATGACGAACAACATATTGGTTATATCGAACTTTTTCCCCCAGAAAGGCTTCCAAAAACGTGTAAACAACCGTCTTCTAACCTGCCCCCCCCCAAAAAAAAAAATTCTAAAAGGTCAAGCCACCAACAAAGTTGAGAAAGAGAAGTAATTCACAAAAGAGAAAGCTAAATAAAAAAAGACATTGCACCCACGCAAAGAAAAAAAAAAACTTCATTAAAGTGGTTGCTACGAAGAGAAGTGATTCGGAAAAGAAGATAAGCTAAAAAACAAAAAAACTCTGCGAGCATGCAAAAAAAGCAAGAACATTCCAGCGCTTTGTTACAAGGTTGAAGCGAAAAGATGGGAGAAAAAGAAGCTCTCGCCTTACAACGAACGCATCGTGGAAGTTCGTTGTAAATGTTTTTTGCTATATCGAACTACTTGTTATATCGAACTGATTGGAGCGTTTCCTGCTGTTCGTTATAAACGGGTTTGACTATATGTTGCTACAAACAATTCT
This sequence comes from Ixodes ricinus, assembly GCA_037355805.1. NCBI lineage: Eukaryota > Metazoa > Arthropoda > Arachnida > Ixodida > Ixodidae > Ixodes > Ixodes ricinus. The sequence goes on from JAZHYW010015576.1 coordinate 147,628, forward strand.
AAGCCTCAGTACAACAATGCTCAGCGGATTAGGGAAACAGCTGCTCTCATTCCAACACTTTTTGATCCACATTTCGACTTGACGGCCTTCGCCTTGCTGCTTAGCTTTCGGAGGGTGATCCGCAATCGGAGCATCAAGAAAGCTGTGGTCAAATGCTTCTCCAGATCATGGCAGCGAGGAAAGTCATCTGGAAGTTGGTGTGATTCCAAAGTCGCTTTGATCAGGAGGCAAGTGAAATGTTCACCACTTTGTGCTCACAACTGCGGAACACCTTGTCCGCATGCTGCAGCAGGTTGAACACATGGCGTGATGGACGGACCAGGGGATTTGGCTGAGACTGAGGTCGATAGGACTTTAAGCTCAAAAGGCTATCACTATGCTCCACTGGGTCAGTCTGAAGGAACTCCTTGCACAAGTCACAAAGCTTGTATTTTTTGCACACGCTATGGGTGATGTACCCTGACAGATACACAAGAGACTCGGTCTCCACCTCGTCGATATCTGGAACTCCGTCCTCTAGGAAGCTGTCCTCAAAGAAGAACTCGTCTGCTGCACCAATGTTCTTTTTTGAGGCAGCCTTCTTGATTTCAATAAATTCAAGTAGGTCGGCGCTGTCGTCAATTGCATAGCTCCCTTTGCGGCTTGGTCTGAAAAACTGACTCAACATGATCAGCCGCAGCGTTAGCTTAAATTCGAGGGCCCTAGGCACTGGATTTCTCGAGCGAACGCATGAGAAAAGGTTTTCTAGAGCGTCTTGGGTGAGACGACCCAGCAAGACGAACTTGAACTTGTGAAGGTTTAGAAGCTGGTGCTGGATGCAAAGGGCACTTGATGTGGATACAAGCACACCAGCTTGTACGGGCTTGAAACACGGTCCCTGGTTTTTTTCCTTATACAAAGGCGGGAGAAGATGGTAACAAACTCTTCGAGGAAAGCGACTGCTTGGTCGTGCGAGCCCGGCTTGAACAGGCTCATAGCCATACTGATTCCTCGTGATGTCATTAGGGAAAACCACCGGAACACCTGTTCCACAAACCAAGCTGTGGTTAGGGCCTCCGAAGGAAGTTGTCCTAGGCACACAAGCACGCGGATGGCAGCTCCCACACTGTGGTTCAAAACAGCCACTGCTGACGACACGTTCATTTTTTCAAAGTGGCTTGGATCCAGGTAGCTTGGCTTGAGGTGTGGCGCCAGCTTCAAGTCTCGTGCTGCATCGATTTCAGCAAGGGCCTTGATGTGCACCACCGATACCTAACAAAGACAAAAAAGAATAGAAAATGAATGAATGATGGACTGCTGGTGGACCCAAGTTCAAATAAATATGCTTAATTTATTGCTCAAAGGAAGTGACAACTTGAAATGTAGTTCCACCCAACTGAATACATACATTCGAAGAAGTTAATAGCTTGGGTGTTATTTTTCAGTGCGCATGGCAAAACATACGGCATTTGATTGGAAGAACCTGTTTTCTTATGGTAATTTTTGATCCTGCCCCGACTATACTAACATTGCTTTTGCCATTAGTGAATGTAATGAGACAGTTACGAAAGGTGGTTGTAGCCCAGGCTGTTTTTATGTAATTAAGAAACAGCCAGCATCCTTCCACTTTGCTCATCTTCGTGCACTCAAGTACGAGAAAGTTTATTGCAAATTCTGTGATAGCACGTAATTGGTGAGTAGCAGTCTAATGATTTATGAATTACTGCAAAGGGTTCAGCACATACAGCGCACTAAAGATTACTTTGCAAACTTGCATATATAGTACTTGGCTTAAAATGTATGAATTTGACTCTTCTGCTCACTTCATTGGTTGGAAGGCCATACTTGGCCACGATGTCATCTGGCAAGAAGATCGATTGTCCCCTGACCAGGTGACCCCGGATGTTCTTTAGCACATGGGGTGCATCAGCCAGGAAGTACAGCTGTCGGTCGGTGTCGGCTCCGCAGGGGTGGTTGCAGGAGACTACAGGCGTTGCTGACCGTTTGGCGGAAATGCCACATTTCTTCCACAGTGCCTTGTTGCTCGGCCCCATATCCGAAATCACAGCGTCCACATAACAGCCTGCATCTTCACATTTCCTGATGACCGAGAAGACGAGGTCCTTCAGGAATGCACCGTCAATGGAGTCCCCTGGCGAGCAAGATAGTGTTAGATCAGACATTAATACAGAGCACTTACTGAAATACCTAATCAAATCAGCATGTGGATTATAAGTATATAAGCATAAGAGAGTATATAAGCATAGAGTAGTCAAGGTTGGAACCGCTGAAACCATTTGCGCCATTCTGCGCTAGAAGCATTTGCCTGTGCCATTCTGTGCCAGTGAGTGCAAACTGTACCACAACCATTTACTTGTTCCATTGTGCGCCTAACACTAAACCCTGCGCCAAAGAATGCACTTCTTTTAGTTTCAATTTCTACCGACTGACAATACGGTTGTCGGTTGGCAACGGTGAGCATGTCTGGCTCAGCTGGGTTTGCTATTTTGCTATAGAGTGAGTGTTGCCAATTTTGTCTTTCTGGTTTTTGTTGGGTGTCTGTTGTTGCAGTTTCTTAAAGTAGCGTTCGATGGTGTCCTGTCCCTGCACCATGCGGACTGTGCTCTACGCTTCCGAGCTGTAAGCGTGCGGAAAACTCGTTGGTCGGACGTCGGGTTCAATACCCACAACCACCTGGCTTGACAGGTATGTCGAGAATCCTATCCGAAAGTTCTTTGCCCAGGCGAGCAGTCCAGCTGTTTGGTGCGCTTCAAATCTCGTTTGCTTACGCTTCTAGTTCTTGTTCCAACAAAAGCAATCGCTGGTCTGCCATCTACGATATAATCTTGTTTGAAAAATATCATGAACTGGAGCTGCACGCGCATCGGATACGAGTGATGCGCATCATGCGGCCTGTAAGCAGCAGCTGAGTTTGAGCGGTCAGCCTAGTAACTGCGGTGAACTTGGTTGTGGCTGAGTTACCAAAGTCAGTACTTTCAACGCCCTGTAACAAGCTACTTTGATGGAGTTGGTTGCCCTATTTCGTACAAAGCACGGATGTCTCTGTGACTCGCGGTCGAAATCTTGACGCAAGGCTCCGCAACGCAGTAAAACCCAAGTATCTGAACCAGACTTTAAGCTTAGCTCTTCAAATTGGAAATCACTTACACTGCTCAGAACCACATTTTGCGCAGCCCAATTTCTTAATTATTTTCGCAACTGCAGCCCCTCTAAAGGGGCCTGCAGTTTTAAAAAGAAACCTTGTACAAGCAATAAATGTAGGTATGTAAAGAATCCTTTGTCCTTTAAATGACCATTTGTGACCTTTTGTTTTAGGTTAGCACTGTGATCTAAACTAGCACTGTAACTGCCAACCACTACCCAAACTTCTGAAGTCAGTTTTCTATTGTAACAATTCACTACTGCAGTGCTGCAAAGCAAAATGAAAACTACTCTTAAATGCAGGCCGAAATGCTCCCTATATGCTCTGAAAAGTGATCTGCCCTGCTCCTTACCAGCTACAAAATGCAGCTTTAGCTTTACCACTGCCAGTAAAAGGTCTACTAAAGATAAAAGAAAGATGGGGGTTTTCTGTCGCAAAGCAACTAAGGCTGTGAGCGATGCCCGAAAGACAACCACCCCTAAAGGTTGTGAGTAAACAAGATATTTTGAATTAATGTACGAGGAGCGTGTTGGTTTGAGTCAGGAATATAGAAAGAATAAACATTTAAAACAGGGACAACACAACCATATCTTTCAAAGATGTGACTGTGTTGTCCCTGTCTTAAATGCTTATTCTTTCTATATTACAGAAGATATTTGACATGAAAATTGAACCTATGGCAAGTGCCTACTCAGGATATGGAGACAATCTTAGGTCCGAGAGCAAAGAATGCAGATGGAGCACAAGGTAAGGTGGGCTTCACGGTGTGACATACAGGATTTATACTTGACTTCTTCAGTATGGTGTTCTACGCGAGTGCATTATTGGGGCTACATGCCTGACTGAGAAAAGCCAATGCTTCATTGCCCTCGGGGATACGGCCGTGACATGGTCTCAGTGCAGGCAGCACAGCAATTTCTGGCCTTGTCTTTGTGGCGAGCAGAGAAAGCGAAGCCCCAGCTCAACGAGACCCTCTCCAACTCCCCCGAGGATAAGGAGAGGCACTCTGTCGAGCTGGTGCTCCGCCTCTCTGCTCGCCCCAAATACAAAGCCAGCCCCCGCTCGACGAGCCCCTCTCCAACTCTCTCAAGGATTAGGAGAGGCACTCATCGAGGCTGCCTCTTCACCTCTCTGCTCGCCACAAAGACAAGGCCAGCGTTTTCACTCACACACAACACCGCACTGAAGAAAAAGAGCACACATCCCGTACGTCACAACTGCGTGTGAAGCAAGTTTCACCACCTTGCCCCAGTGTGCTCGGAGAAGCGGCTGATGTGGAGGGATATTTCGGTGAGCTAGGTGAGCTTAGAAGTCTCAGGAGAGAACATATTGTGACAAAGGTGCATGCTCGGTATTTTACACTAGAGTTCTCATTGTCCACAATATTTATAAAATATCTTGCTTCGACTGAATACCCTTCGATAAACATCGCATAAACTTTTCCACGAACGGTGCTTCAACCAACGACAAAGTACTTATAGTTGCAACTTTAGAAGTTTGTAGACGTTAAAGGCTAAGAGGTATTTTATTGCGGTATAATTAAGCATGAATTTGTAAAAGCATATGCTTGCCTGTCAAGTGGTAGGCAACCACCTGCTTCCAGCGAGAGGAAAGTCCGGTTAGCATTATTACTAGGCCGTGTGTGGCGAATGTCAGTTCACTTGAGCATCCAGGTTTTGCAGGTGGTATGGTCACCAGACCGATTGGCTTCTTCACTGTTGGATCAAAGTCCAACCCGGCAGTGACCTGCATCTCGTCCAGCAGAAGTGCACAGTGCTTTTCTTGTGGCCGCATGGTCTCCAGCTTGGACTTGAGCGCTGGAAGAAGCTCCTCCAGAATTCCTTAAAGACAGGAATGGAAGGCATATAGGCAACCTTAGCATGCTATGATCAATCTGAGAGCGGTTACATGAGAGGAATGACGGTGTGCAAACCTGGCTCAAATTTGACCTCTTCGATGCGTCTCTGGAGTGTTCTTTCAGACGGCAAAGGTATAACCTCGTCCTTGAGGAGCTCATATCCTCTGGTTCCACACGCCAACCGTATCTGAAGAGCCTTTTGTACGGTCTTGTTACTCCACCTGTTTGCATGCGCGTTATGATTCTTTACACAGAGTACTTGATCAGGCGCAAGATTCCCCAGCTTGCTGCCTGTAAAACAAAATATACAAATAAATGGTTAAGTCATTCTCCCCAACAATTAACCTTTGGGTTTAAAAACAGCTAGTTTGGAGACATTTATTTTAATTATTTATGTTATGTTGGCTACTAAAATAATCATTTCTAAACATTATTTTAAAAATATGGCCGATCTCCCATATTTTTATTTTTATTGTTATTCACGGTATTGTAGAATGTTCCCCCGGTGAGGGTGAGTATTTACCATCTTACACCTTTATTTTTTTCCCTTACTTATCGCGACACATCTAGTTGTAATTTGCAGGTTAATTACATTTGCAATAGTATGCACGAAATCGATACAGTCAGTGTTTATTGTCAGGCTAAGAAGTATTCGGGCGAGGGCTGCTTTTTTCCCAGGAGAAATAAAAATAAGCACCACCTGGTTTGTCTGAAGCTTAAGTAAATTAATATTAAAGCATTAAAGCGGAGTGCTGCTTGATGTCACCTGCTTCAGAGCGCTAATTGCAAGTTCAAATAAACATTTGCACATGAAGCCATGTCTCCTCTGCATTCTTTATTAAGCCCAATGCAATTGTGTCTTGACTGGAAGGATACCACAATATGCAATCTGCATTTCCTGGCCCCCATCGCTTTTGTTTGCTTACTGCAACCGATCTATTTTTGTTCCTTGTACGGTTTTGCATAAAGCGCGCTTACCGTAGAATACCGCGCATCCGCTCATTCCACACTAAGCGTCCATACCCAAATTTGTAAGATATGAGATAATATGCACAGCACATTAATATATAAAATTAATGACCGGACAAGCGCCCATCCCATTTTAACGCGATTATCACTAAATTTTTAGTGGGCGCTTGCTTGGTATTTTACGGTAGTTTCCACTTTTGGAAATAGCTGTACGATTCTAATTATACATTAGTCACAAGTTGTCGCACTGCTATCACAGGCTGGCACAAAGACAAGAGCGTAACACAAGCAGTTAGAGGGGAGGGGAAGGAAGGATTCCCTCTTTTCTCCGATTTTTCTCTTGCGTGCCCCATACGTCCATGTTATGCCCATTGAGGATTAGCATGTCCCTGAGAACTCAGAAAGAGGCTCCTTTCCCTCCCCCGCTCGTGGCTTCGCAGCGCTGTGCAAAACTTCTGTATATCCCTGACTTTAATTTTCTGTACCATACTTTGATAAATCTATCAGCTTGTTTAAGTGCCATAATTTTTCTAGCTTCTGTTTTTCTAGTGTTTGCCCTGTAACCAAAGAAAAAGATATTCCGGAGAACAAACACACTTCAAAAATATCTAAAGTTTATCAACATCTGTTCTCAAAACATACATACATAGTGCGTAGTGCACTATAAAACACAGCTGATGTTCACAATTATCATGGTTCATTGCTTATTCCAAGCGTACACAAAACCATGATGCTTAAACCTAGCGGCGGCAGCACACGACACCGGTTGGAGCCATTACTTATCAACCCCGTGACGCAAATGACTTGTGGCATGTCTGATCTTGTTAAGCCACTGACTCATGACATGACTGACCCGCGACACAACTGACATATTTCAAACAAATGTGCGTTTTGCAACAAAATTCTTAGTTCAAATTGAATGGTTTTAACACAGCAGGAAGGTATATTAGTATAGTTGATCCTCCTAGTTTTCATCGAGAAATTAAAGAAAATAGGACATGCATTATTCGTTATACCACTGACACAAAAAATAGGTATGCACTTATTTATTGTTATTTTTAAGCCCATAGAATCTTAAAATTCTGAATAAAAAGGATATCACTTTGCTTTAACACTGTGTGATGGAGGCATGAAAAGCAAGTGTAATTGGCATATTGAACAAGTTGGGCAGAATTTTTAAAATTGTTTTATACCTTCTTCGTGACACCACTGACATTTTGGTCGGTCACAGCCATTTGTTGTTTCTCTTCGAAAAATTATAATTACTTTAGCAACATTTGACACTATAATTATTTCGTAGTCGCTGACCGACATGAATCTAATTTTTTTTTAATCGGGCAGATAAAAGTTTAGTTTACTAGAACTAAAGTGAAAGACCTTGAAACTTTTCTTATACTTAATAGATACAGCCTTATTGTCGTAACTGCACATAGGAGGCATTCTAAACTTTATAGGTTCCGAAAAAGTATTGTTTACGAATACCCCGAAATATTTTTATATGGGCACCACAGCCCCATGTTCTTTTAACATAAATCGTAAATGACGATAGGTAAAAAAAATTATAAGTTATACGTCAGTCACACAAATGTTAACTTTCCGGGAGAATGACCCAGTCAGCGAGCTGGTACAAGTATAACAAATCAAGTAAAAGAATGACATGGAAAAAACACACACATACAAAACACAGTGTATGCAATTAGTTTCTACATTATCTTAATAACATAGGGTCACACAAATGATCAATCTGGTATAGTGTCTCTGCAAACATCTCTATTGCTTCTACAGATACCACTGCAAAAGCTTTTAATTTTTCTTACACACATTGTGCAACATCCACTGTGCTGGATGATAGAACCGTGTGCATTCGCAGGATAAAGTGCTAGCACACGAAACGAATGTGAATGTTCTATGCAAATATGCTTACCAAGAACAGCCTCCAACTCTTTTTCTAGTTTTCTGATCCTCTTCTGAGCCAGATCTAGCTTGCGCAGCAATTCTGCAACACTAGCCTGATGAATACACTGATCTCCATTGCACGGTGCTTGCTGAAAAGAAATGGGGTGACAAAGAAATATCTTTAATAATATTGCACTCAACAGCTAAATTTAAGGCTATAGTCGCCACTGTTTGCCCTAGGTATACTGCATATCTCTTCCCTTCATTTGGAGGGTACAAGAGTCAAAATATATTTATGCCGCACATCAATGAGGAAACTACTTCTTTTCACTCCAAGAACCATAGTAAGATATTGACTCCTTGGAGTGTTACGAATACTCCTCTTTATGGGGTAAATTAAAATAGTGGTATGTGCATTTCAGGTAAGTTGGTGGATTTTTTTAAAGTACAGTCGGGGACAAAAGTCCCCAGGACGTGCGAGCTGCGGCTGAAACGCATTGCTCTGCCATCTGCCGGCGTTTCGCCTGGTTTCGAGATCACACAGAAGCGCATGCGCGTCCCACTCTGCCTGCCCTGCCTGCAAACATGTGTGTTTTCCTGCTCTTCTGCGGCACAGCGCCTAACTCGGAATCGGGCGCGTGGTACCGCCTCGGAGATAGCGCTGGCGCCTGACGAGCGTCTGCTACATATTCCGAAGCTCCAGACACCGCCTGGGGCATTGCGCCGCATTTCGCCGTGTCAGCGCACCTTGTTTTATATATCAGTTCAGACTATCGCTCAGTTGAGCTATAGATGCCATGTCAGTAAGCGCTATCTCCGAGGCGGTACCACGCGCCCGATTCCGAGTTAGGTGCCGCGCCGCAGAAGAGCGGGAAAGCGCACATGTTGGCAGGTACAGTAGGACGCGCATGCGCTTTTCTGTGATCTCGAAACCAGGCGACCCGCCAGCAGATGGCAGTGCAAGGCGTTTCAGTCGCAGCTCGCGTGTCCTGGAGACTTTTGTCCCCGACTGTACATATTTTGATTGCAAGTAGCATAGCATTTTTCTGTTGCAACCACATCTTGCACAAACTACTTCGCCTACCATATGAACAATGCACAAAACAAGCTTTCTTTCTGGACCTAAAGAGGATAGTTTCTGCGGACATTGAAACCGTTCACAACCATACTTGACTTTACTGTTGCTTACTTTCAGCCGCACTACTTTCAGAAAACAGATGGGCTGATGGATTTGGATTTAGTAACAGAAAAATTACTGCAAGTAGGGACAAAAAAGATAAATTTCTTAGCCATGAGACAGAATTAAATACGACGGACTGACAATGAGACAGAATTAAATACGACGGACTGACAGAACGACACATCTCTCATGCATTTATCGGGCATCTAAGAGTGCTAGCTGCCTCAGACTATGGATAAATATTGTACGCTATAAAAACAAGGTACTTAGAAATTTCAAAGCATGCCGAACAATATGTGCAGGAAATATGTCCAACCAATGTGACTAGAATTCATAGTGTATTGGGTTGGTGCAAGAGTAATTGTTTTCCTTCATACCTTTTCAAGAGGATGACTGGTGTCCGCGGCCTCGTGCTGGGGCTCATTTGTGAAGTAGATGCACTGCACTATACCTGCTGAAAAAATTTGGTACGCCCTACAGATTTCTTTCTATGGAACATGTGAAACACTGAACAATAAACATTCAAATTACTAGTTCACCTCACCGTTATTTTTATATATAACATTAAAACAAAAAAAAACTATGTTAAAACCTAACTGGGCAGGCAGGCTGGTTCTTGTTCGTTATAATACTGAAGCCCAAGACAGATTTTAGTAAAAAATTCTAAGAAACAGTTGACGACAAGGCGCGAAACACAAAAAGCAGATGGAGGCAGACGACTCACTGAACCGTCGATTACAGTGCCATTTCGAACATTGCGGCTAAACTACTTTTCCGCCGTCGCTGCACAACAACCGTTCCTACATTCATTTCAACTCTGACTCAACTTTTCATACGTCTCATTTCAGTGGGTATGTCGAACAAAAACTGAACAGTTTCTTACCTTCATCCATAGGCAATGCCAGGTCTTCATCAGCTTCGGCACATTTGGAAGGCATCCCACGTCCTAGGTCCATGGTTGTACCTGATTATAATAATTACATTGTGTGCATCCTTCTATATATGTTTAGCAACAACATTTAAAACTGAGGAGTTCTGGTGGTGTTCCAGGTGTCCACAATATCTCCAAGCTCCACAATGTAGGCACCTATTGCAAGGTTCCTATTTCAGCTTCCATTCATAATAATGTGAAAAACAGTATGGTTTTCACTTTATCCACATTCTCCAACTGGTACTCACTTGTAGGCTCGGGCGAAGCTGGCATTTCGACTTCCACGGTGAGCAGCTCCACGGGAATGCATTTTTCTGACATGACCTCGGGGAAGGTTGTCCTCTGCCTGGCTGTGGTTGCTGCAATTCAGAAATGGTGCCTTAGTGATGAAAGGTGCTATACTTTGCACTACTTTAACTCATATGTGGAACTCCAAGGGCCACATATGAGTTCGAGTAGTAAGAGTATGTCACGGGTGGTGACCAAAAGAACAATAAATAAACGCTTAATGGGGCAAACTTGTGCCGAAAAGAAAGGATAGAAACAAAATAACAGCGTCGCAGGCGTCGATGTCGGCGTGAAAGCAGAGTCGAGCTATGGCAAAGAACTGACCCCGTAGAGCCGAAAGGGGGAGGGCCTTTTGTAGACGCACGGGCTTCGCAAACATTCGAACTAGAATGTTCGGCCTTCGAACATTTTAAACGAGAAGCTTCTCGAACATTGTAGGAACTATTATTGGAATACAATAATAAAAGTTGCGCGACCCTCAGAAATCAAACCTGGGGCCTCTGCGTGCGAGTCAGGTGCGTTGCCACTTGGCCATGCACATGGCAATATGTGAAGCTTCAAGGGCTAGTTTTTGTGATCCCTCTCATCTGCACCTAATTGCTGAGTCTGAACAGAGCTTAAAAATGACCAACAACGTCACAAAAAATTGATGTCTGACAAGAGCAAACTGTGCTGACACTTGACGAAGTGCCGTGAGCCTACTCCATACTTCTCGAGATATGCGTCCAGATCATCAGAGTCTTTCAATAGCAGAGAGCGACCGCATCTTCTCGCCCTCAAGTGTTGATATCCTTGGCAATTTTAAAAACCAAAAGTTTCCAATGTTGTTCTCTTTCCTTTTGGATTGTGGCTTGGTGTGGTAACTGACTATCAGGCACAACCCCGTGCTCGAGCTGGAAAGCTCGGAGCCGTCCGAGCTTGTGTCACTAAATAAAGCACATGACTCTCGTCTCAACAAGAGAATTGCCTGGCCGTGCGGACATGGCTGTCTGCCGAGATGAACACAACGATTACACTTGTCCGGCATGCGTCGCTCGCAGGCTGCGGGTTTGTGCACTCTATAGAAGCTCTGTAGGGATTAGGAGCCCGATTTTTAACGGTAGATCAGCATGAACTTCTTTCTCCATTTATATGGCAGTGTGGGTGGCTTGTTTTTCCTATTCGGTACTTACTAGCTTCTTTGGGTGCAGCTCGGACTTGGGTTTCAGCTGTGAGCGGTTGCTCTCCGTTGCACTGCACTGGCATGACCACAGGTTCAGTTGTCCTCTGCACTTCTGTTGTTGCTGCGGTGCTTGAAGTTGCTAGAAATGCAGAAATTATGCGTCGTCAAAGAAACGTAATGTGCATCCTTTAGCATCATATGGTGAATTCCGCTCGCAGATCTCGAGCACTCCAAAAGCGCTCTATTTGGAGCGCGCATATTCCGCTCGCAGATCTGGCTCTAGTTGGTCATTCCCTGCTCGTATATCTCTAGTGGCACCCGCTCCATAGAACGCCTCCAACCCCGCCGAACTTGCTCCGCGGGATTTCACAGGTCTATCCGGAACTTGACAGAGCGCATACGTCATTTCCTTCATAGCTCGACAGTGCGCATGCGTGGCGAGGTTCGCGAGGTAGCCGGGGCCGACCGGTTGTGCTGATCGGGCCGTCGAGTTGCATCTGTTCGGATGCGTCGGTTGTTTATGCGGGATTGTGACGGCTCGAACGCTCCTACCTCGCGTAGATCAGGGATGCAAAGCCGGGACTAGAGCGTGGTAAATTGTAAGTGCTGACATCTCTGATTGTGAGAGGAAGAACGAGAAAAAGAACGACAAAAAATCCGGAGGCAGACGCAAGGTTAGGCCTGTTCATTCTGCAGCCAATGATTGTTTACCTTTTTACACTGCATGCCGCCCGCGTTTTCTCATGCAATAAAGCAAGAACAGATTAGGCAACAACCGGGCATGTGATGGTTTGTTACCTCTTTGTGTTTATTAAAGTCTTATCAGCAATCTGAACTCCACCGATGGCGATCGCTGTGCGTGCCCCGCCGCTTCGAGGCGGCTGAAAGGTATGTGACAGTGGCGAACGCGGACGTCTTACTCGTTATTTGTAACACAAGCTCCACGGTACGGACATTTTCGCCCGGCCTGTGTCGCCCAGCTCAACAGTGACAGTTGTCCCTGGTCGTCGGAAAGATCAGTCGGCTGAGGCGTTGGTGGGCTTGGCAACTTCGAGCAGAGGCCATTTTGAACGGCCGAGGGGGAAGTAGGGGAGGGGTGTGGGGGAGGTAGCTCCAAAAATGCGAGTTTATCTTCCGCTCGTTGATTCGGAGCGGGTCCCACGGAGCGGAATTTTGCCTCCCTCGTGAATTTTGGAAAGCGCTCTGAATCTACGAGTGGAATTCACCAATAGTAAGTGAGCTACGTACTTTGCAGCTGACCATTGCTTCGCTTCTTGAGGACTTTACTCCTTGGCACTTTTTGTGCATTTCTCGGTGCTGGTATGCTAGGAACAGCATTCGACTTGAGCAGTCTTCGACCGTCCGCCCTGTTTGCCTCAAATTGGCTCTGTTCGAAATGGTCCTATGAAAAATAGCAGATGAGGAAAAAGGTTACCAAAACACAAAAATTGTCCCAGGATCATTTACTGGGAAGTGCACAGTACAATTGAATACTGCGAACCCTCGCCCTTTTAGGTATAAAAGCATGGCTAGCAAGTTAAAGAGCTCTAGTGTCAAGCTTATAGCGCGATTCTGCACCAGACTATTTACAAATCGCCGAACATGCGAAAGTGTGGTGACAGCAATACTGTTATATTGCTCAAATATTGCAAATTGCTGGTTCGAGAACTTCTACTACGAGCTGGTGCGTGCACGAAACGTGCGAGAGCGCTTCCATAACAGCATTGCTCACTTCGAAGCCCGGGTTGTTAACAAGAGTTTGGGGCGGTTTGAAAAGTGGCCCCCGACCTGACCCCTTCCCCCCTTAAGACAAAAAGACCTACAAAAGACAAGAAGCACGGCAGTACAGATAAAAGCAACTCTCAACAAAAGTGGCTAGACAAGCCAGCTCTCAACGGCACCTTAGCCAGCCGCTCGAAACGGACGAGTCGAATCTTTGGAAACGGCAAACGACCTTAGAAAGACGGCTCACCCTACATTAGAGTTGTGCTTGAAAGGAACTTACCTCACAGACCCTGGAGTGTGCCGTAGGTTCGAAATTTTCGCGGTCGACGAGCTCTAACCACGCCCGAAGCCGGTGCTGGTCCTTGCTGCCCAACGGAAAGCGCAGCAAGCGCTTCCCATCCTCCCGCTTGGTGAAGCAACCTCCAACGGAGCAAAACGGCATCGCGCAAGGGTCTTTTAGGCGCTTGTCAGGCGCTGGAAGCCGGCGAAGCGTGGCATATCATAACTTGTCCGTCGCCACCGTCGTGAACAGCGCCCGCAAAGCCCGTACTCGCCGACCGAGGGAACTACGCCACAAGATGGCAGCGCCCACGAGCCAACGTCGAGTAAACAGATGTCACGTGACTCAAACTGACGAATGACCACCGTGGCGGCATCAAACAATGGGAGAAAAGAGTGCCGATACTCTAAAAGCGTAGCTTTATTTAGTGACACTAGTCGTAACCATACCTACACTCTAGGAAACCTTGTGCGTCTACTTTCCCCATAAGAGCATTTGGGAGTGCTAATCGCTCTACTCTACGGAGCCTATGACGAGGCTTAAAATACGTATGGACCTAAGAAAACAGTGTAACTATACTGTGAGACTAAGCATCGTGTTTTCAAGTGCTTACGTAACGAGGATCTTCTTAAAGCATGGAATGCCTTTTAACGCTACCCCCAATCGCAAAAGTTCTGTCCGTCCGTTCGACTGTCCGCCCGGGCGTTTTGCGCTAAATCTAGCATGGAAAAGCGTCACGTGACCTAGTCACTTTAGGAAAATTGACGGCACGTGACTTATACGTTAACTGAGTTTCCCCGATAAATTTAGCGGGAAAATTCTCGTCTTGTGACCTACACACCAGTCAAGTTTCCTCGCTAAATATAGCGCGGGAATATCCGATCACGCGACACACCGATTCCCTCACCAATTCCCTATAATGCAATTAATACATTATAAAACTTTAAAAATAAAAGTCGTTGCCTTTTTTTTTTTTAGTGTCTTCAATTTTTATTTTTATTCCTGGCTCCCTTTGTAGATAACAGCGATTGGCTCTCCCAATCGCTTTGTGGGTAAAGTAGACGCACCAAATTTTCCAGAGTGTGAACCGAAAAAAACAAAAGCTAAACGCCCACTGAGTTAGTTATGAATTGCAAGGCTATCGCTTGATATCATTACTGGACAACATTTAAACAATCAGGCGGTAGAAATTCTTCATGCTGAATTTTTTTTTCTAGCTGATTAAACATACGAGAGAGGTCGAAAATTCGTCGTAAATTACAAGTGTACAGGTGTCCGTGCACGCGCGTGTTTCGGTTCGCCATATTTGAAACGTAATATAATAAGGGCAGTCGTCAAGGTATCGTGACAGAGAAGCGTTTGGCTACTTTCCATGGTCTCAACGACCAGACCTTGGTCCAAACTGGATTACGAGCTCGACATCGCCGCAACGATGTCCATTCAGTCTTTTCCTTCTCAGAGCGTGGTACGTCAGTCCCTGCTCGACACCGACAGGTTAAAAGAACAACATAGCGGAATTAACCCTGATGGCACGTGTTGCTTCGCGTTGATTGTTTTCCTCCGGGGATGCGCAGGCCGCCCGGAGGTGATGATAGAATCCGATTTGTCCTCATATAGCCTGTCACGCTTCGTCTGTCAATGGTTATATCGGCGGAAGTATACCTCGCGGAATAATGCGCGTGTTATGTTTTTACGCCAAGAAGCGGTATGTACCCCGCTGAACTGTTAAATCTCAGCTGCACCGATTACCCTATATTGTATTTACAACCTTTTTTTTTGCAACCACCACGTCCGTTTTTCGTTATTTTCTTACAGTCTTACGGTTCGTGAAAAACGCCTTACGTTAGGCAATCACCACTATCACCAGACGCTCCAACACAGCAACACGCGCGATGTTTTCCGAAGACCTCCACCTTTTAGCGATGACCTCCAAAGCTGGATCGATGGCGCCCACAAAAACAACCGCTTCAAACAAGCAACGTCAAGGCGGTCGGGGTCTTTCTGTGTGCGCGATACTGTCCGCTAATTCCAGTCGGACGTAGATAAGGTGCCATATGTCGTGACGCCTTTGGTGTTCCGTACAGACCATTGCAAAAACCTCCTTCTGCGCGCTGCCATCTTTGTCTGCTGGGCTGTGGAAACGCCTTCTGAGCATGCGCTGTAGCTCTGTTGTGCGGTTTATCAGACGCTGCGCATGCGTCCACAGCTCAGTGACTCAGCATTTTTCGCCCGGGTTGATGGAGCCAACCAAGCAGCGCAGAAAGCGTATCGCCAGGGCGCCCGTCGTCATTGAGCGTTTTACTATCGCAGGCTAAATTAATCACATACAAAAAAGTGCAAGGTCGGGAGGCTTTTACTGTGTGGGATTGGTTTCGTTGGGAACAACAAAAGGTACAAAAAACGACCAGCGCCGTGACGATTTACTTTTGACGTGCTTGATCGGTTCCGTCGGATCGTGTCCGCTCCGGTCTGACTTTGAGTGAAACAGTTGCTCGTTGTGCTCACACCAATAGTGATTTTAAAGCCTAAAGACGCGATGCTAATTTTTATACCTTAATTTATCTTTAAAAAGAAAACAAGACGTGCCCGTTGACCAGTTACGGGCACGTTACTGCTAAAATGTAACAGTGTTACAGTTACTCGGGCAAAAGAAAGTAACCCTGTTACAGTTACAAAATTGAAAGAGTAACTTGATACAGTTAGAGTCACTTCACTAGAATAACGCCGTTACTTGGTCCTTACTTTACAAAGATATATTAGAAAACATTCGGGAGGATTCACCCTCCTTAATATGCCTTTAAATTAGCATAGACTTTTCCTACCACATCGTGATGTTCAAGTAGTGGATCTTTTCTTTTTTTGAAGAAACTAAGATTTTTTTATAATCATTATTAACATATTTGGTTGTTCCTATTTCAATTTTTACCACGAATAGCTCCCTGAACAAGATCATAATTTATTACAGTGTCCGCGAAATCTCCTATACGATAAATCATTTATTGTTTCTTCCCTGGCAAAATTACGGGCGACTTTAGCTTTTTCAAAATTTTAACGTAACATGTACCTGCTGATGATCCACGAAGAACTTTAAAATAGGCGGGACCACCGTAAGATATACACTAATACAACAGCACGCGTCTAGATCTCGGTCATATCAAATTATGGTGCCAGTTTACAATCGGTCAATTCTAATTTCGGATTTCTTCGGTGAGGCGAAATGGCACGAAAGCAGTACAAATCGTGCAAATTTGAAGTCGATAATAATAAAATATAAGTTGCAATCAGCTTCGTAGACGTTTTCTTACGCCACTCCAATGCACTCGTCGCGACCGAATAGTTCTCTACCGCGTGTGCGCAATATTTTTGAAAGACGAAGCTTCTCTTGAAAACCTGGAGAGCAATGTTGCGGCAACATTCTTCCGCCAAACCCGCTGAACACGGCAGCGGTGTAAAAGCAGCACTGAACGAGCTACAAACGACCACTACGTGTCGATTTTCTCCGCCACTTCCTAACCAGATCGGACACGTTTGAGCTCCTCCATCTCATCACCCCAGCTAGAAGGGACCACCCGGAAAGCCCACGACCTGAATATCTATAAATCAACTGAGGGCCAAGTGCCCCTGGTCCGGACTAAGGGCGGTCTTTCAATTTCAAGAAAACACACAAACAAGCAGAACGACATAGACGTTTCGAGCGAATACTCTTTCTCGAGTGGCTAGACCCAAGAACTAGAGCAATGGGGGACAACAAGTGGGCGACGGGAGGCAAGGAACAAAGGCGGTAATTGGGTTGCAAAAAAAAAAAAAGGAAAGGGATGAGCTGGACGACTCAAAGTAGAGGGGAAGGAAACATATGTCTGGCGGCAAAAAGACGAGGTTCGAAAAATCGGTTGTGCCGTAAGCCTGCGAGCGGTCGGGGAGACAATCACCAAAAACTGTCCTCCGCGAACGGCACTCGCTCCCTCCGCCGGACGAAGTAAAGATGAACGCCTTGGAGATACCGCGCTTTGTTACATTTGCGTGGGCTGTGGGCGATGTACCATACACGGCGGGTATGGACACAAACGTGCTCATCCTCCCTGTTTGCGGGACCAGGTTGGCCAAGCAGGGTCACCAAAAATGTTGTTCCTTTCTCCTTTTTTTTTTCTTTTTACTCCAGGTGTCTTTTGCAGCCGTTTTTGCTGTGCCCTTCCGGTACCAGGACTTAAAACTCTCGCACGAGTTGCGAGACGATTCGGTGGTCGTGTTTCCAATATTTTTGCACATAAATCTCAGAAGTAGTAACTGTTACGACGTTACTGTTCACAAATACTTTCATAAAATAGTAGCCCTGTTACAGTTCCAACTTATTTCCACTGAGCAGTAGCGGGTTACACTTACAAGTTACTGAAAAACGTAACCAGTTGCCCATGACGCGGTACTAGTAACTAGTTACTGCCCGAGACTGCCATTTACTTATGACATACAACTGGCTACATGCCGCTGCCGTCTCGCCGATATATTAAACAATATCAACTTCCCGTCTCGCTGGCTCTCGGCGTTCCTACGCATCTCTTCTTCAGTCAATCAAAAAAAAAAGAAGCAAAGTATGAACGAGGGACAACACGAAACCCAATCCGTTCGAAAACCGAGACAGCCACGTCGGCGAAGATTAAGGAGGCGCGGGAGGGACGCGCGCGTGCCCGCAGGATCCGCCGCACTCGGTCCCGAGCCGCAACGCGCATGCGTCGACGAGCGCGCATTAGCAACCCGCTTAGGTAGGCAACTCGTTCGACTTTGAGGGAAAACACGGCAGCGCGACTCGCCGACGAAGGAACGTACGTGATCGACGGCGTGGTGGCGCCCATCTAGCCGACCGGATGGATCGGCCACGACGCGTACAAGCGAGGCGGACGTGCATACACGTGACGAGCTACGTTTGTCGAATGCCCGGAGCTGAGTAATCTCTCCAGCTTACGGTAGGATTACCGAACACGCTAACGCGATACGCTATAAAAAGAAACAAAATAAGTATGGCTTTGTTATTAAGATATTCTCGTATCCATCACATCGATTGAGCTCCAGTAACAATATACAAATACGTCTTTTATAGTAGTTTTAGAAGAGGGTATATAGAGCGATGACGTTAAGATCAGACTCCATGTAACGCATGCAAGTTCCCGGGGAGAGTGAGGGGGGGGGCGCTCTCCTTTATCACCAGTAAGAAACCTCGATTGGTGAGCTCTAGCGAGACTTTAGGTGGTCGGTTCCGAAGCTTCGAAGAAACAAGCGGCATGCCAGTTCTTGGGAAACTGTATTTTCCCAAAAACTCTTAACTTACATCGAAGTAATTTCGAAATATCCAACGTTCCAAAAACTAAACTGCTCTCTACATGAAAAAAAAATACTGTAACGGCTATTTTTTACAGAGTACGCTGTGGGACAATTACAGTGATCAATGAACGCTTTCAGTGAACGGACGATGCCTATTCGCAACTCCAACGCCCTGTAGATGGCGTGGCGGTAGCACCAAGATGGCAGAAGAGACAGGGATATATTCTCCAGGATTTCCCGTGCGCCTGCTCGCTGGCACTAATCAGTCGCGCTAATACTAATTTATTTGGGTAGAAATACGAAGCGGTCAGAGCAGGAGCCTAGCAAAGGTGACGGAGATGTTGACATGCGTTAAGAAAATGTGCATGCAGATTTTGGTAGTTGTAAACCGGAACAAGAAAAACAAATTTAACGCACTCGCTTTTTTTTTGTTGTTAAAACTGCATGGTGCACGAACTCGCCGACCAGAACATTGTGGTAACAGGAGCACCAAGGCCGACAGTCCCTGCCACCGACCGTCTCCGCCGCCGTCCCCTCTTCTCTGGTTCTTCATTCGTACACGAGAGGGCGAGCGGCGGGCTGGAGGTGCGAATACGCGCTCCGTTCACCCCTAAGCTGAGTCTACGCTCTCGCCGGACCAATCAGCCGCCTCCCTTCATCACGTGACCCAGCTCTCAGCGCGAGGGTGTGGGCGAGAGCGCGATCACGTGGCGGAGGATCGCCGTATGACTGGTCCAAAGTCTTCGTAGCTTGCACCCTAGTATCATCTTATGGGTAAACTAAATATTTAAAAGAAAACGTACCGTATAGAAAAACATACTTAATACTGCTTACGTGTAGGAATGCGAAAGCATTCCTACACGCAGAGCATTCCTACAAGCAGCGCGCCACGTCTTCCTTTTGCACACGGCGCTCCGGCGCTGACGTCACGCTCCCCCGACTGCGCAGGCGCGACGAACCCCGCCAGCTTCACGACGGCTTCCGTGGCGAAGCATCCGCGTTGCTGTGTTTTTCTTTGCGTTTTATTTCTGAGGCGCGTCCGCTTTGACCTTGAGCGCCCCCGCATGCTTCCGCGACGAAGCATCTGCGTTGCTGTGCTTTTCTTCTTTGTGTTTCATTTCTGAGGCGCGTGTTGATGACGTATTGGTTTGACCATCTTTCGGGCACAACGCCGCCGCTTTTTCGCGTAATGGGACAAGTTAGGCTTTTGCCTTAAAATATTCGATCCGTGCAGGGAGGCAGGGAGAATGGACACGGGTTACGCAAGAGCTTGGCAAATGGCAACCTTGATAAAAAAAAGTTTTCTTAAACAAAATAAAATAAGAATGTAGTTGTATTTCGATTTACCGATTAAACCGTCATGTTCAGAAATGCGTTTTTTTTCTTTTTTTCATGCACCGGACGCACGCGACGCTTTTTCTAGCCGCCCCGTCCTCCTTTTGCACACTTCCATATTTTATTTTCTTGTTGTTTCGAAGCTTTCGCATGACTTCTCGAATTGTCTCAGAGTCTTCTGTTCTGCCTCTTCCATTTTCGTGTTTTACTTTTGTTGTTGTGGTTGGCTTCTTTTCCCACTTGGGCTGTGCGGCTGGCGAAGCTCGGTGCACAGGTGTTTGGCAGCCGGTCAACTCCCTTCAACCCTGGACGCCGTCAACATCCTTCGAGCCGACCGTGGCACGCTTCATTTTTCAAAGCTGAATCTAAGTTAGCTCAGGAACGAATGCAATTCTACGCTAAAAAAGAACTTTGCCATGCCTCAGTGAGCTTGACGTTTCACGTGCTCGTGCAGTCAGCCTTATCACATCGCTGACTTGGTATGTAGGCTGAAACGCCGTTTGTCATTCGCGGAGCTCTCTTGTCAGATTGTCGCGATTGGCTCCCCCAGGCCTTGGTAAGAAAACAGACGCACAAGCATTTTTAGGCTGTTAGGAGTGCGTACATCTAACTATGCCGGAAAATATTGCCAGACGGTAGCAAACGAAATTACTAAGGCAGGATAGTAAATAATAAATGCGAATTCAATCTATATTCTTCTTCGCTTGGCTGTGAACAGGTCGAGCCTCGGTTTGCTGCCACGGCTCGACCTGCCTTTTCACATATATTTGACTATGTGCTTTCATCTAATCACTACACAGTTAAGTAATAGTATATATGCTCTTGCTTTACATTTCTGGTAGCGTCGCAGAAGTTGACTTGCATAACAAGCGGCAATGATTAAATAATATCTACCCACGTACCTCCGCAACTTCTCACAACACACAGTCACGCGTGGGTAACAACGTGGTAAATTAAGTTTTGTTTTGTTGATTTAGGTCGGTCTGCTCATATCGTTATGAAACCTTGCACTGCTTTATTTATGCTTGCATTTTCGGTTACCTATGCACGGTTCTGGCTAAGACATGAGAGTGAGCATATTACAGCTGAAAGATATTCTAACTGTGCGACCACCTGCTCGACCAAAGCTCAAAAACGAGCGTTCGCGCCAAGAGCCGTATATATAGAAAGTTTGGTCAATGGGAGGGGCGGGCAGAGCTATGGCGTGCACCAGACGCAGGAAGAGGGCTTGACATGCTCTGTTGGCCAACCAGAAGCCGAAAAGAATCCCCTAGCGGTGGTAGCGAGAAACAGATTTAATAAGTGCGTAAGAGTTAAATGTAGTAACTCTTCGTGGTTGAAAATATGGTGCACGTGGTGTTTCGATTATGATAATGCAAAAAGATGTAAGAAACGAATGTGCCGCTGGAACTCTGTTTTGTTCGGACGGAGTCTGACCTGGTCTGACCGCTCGGACGGGAGATTCCCAGCCTTCGGCGCCTGGCGAACGGATTACGTCGATCGTTCTGCTAGCCGCGCACGCTCTTCATATCTTCTATATCTTTATATACCTGCCACCATAATTCTGCATGACCGTGATCGAATCATTACGCGCACCGTATTTTCAGTCACCGAAAGTTACTCAGACGCACTTAAACCTTTCAAATAAACATGTTCCCCTCTCTCTCTCTCTCAGTCTCAGCCCAGCGTACGATCTCCTCAGCCCATATTGCGCATGTCCGCCGCTTCGGAAAGCGGATGTTCGCCGCTTCGGAAAGTCACGAGCCATACGCACTAACACTGAAAATCGAACAGGCCAGGAGCACTTTTTTGGAAAGGTCTATTCTCCGTTCATGTATAAGCTGACAGTGCGTCAAAGCTACAGACACGAGACCGCAGTTTTGAGACGTTGCGCTCACGCTTGAAAGGCCCGTTTCAAAAGAGAGCTTTCGTAAATTGGTTCCTTACCTCCGAATCTCCTAGCGAAGAAAGACTCTGCATACTGAGCATGCGCACCGCTAGCTTTGTCTGCAGAACTCCAGGGATCATTTCCGGCCGCCGTAAGCTGGCGGGATGGAGGGTGTGGTTGCAGCTTTGGCTGTCTTGTCAGCTTACGAAAGAACGGAGTGCACCTGCATTCTTTCTCTTAAATGAAATATCTTATTTTTACAAGGACTACCATAACACGGGCGCATGAGAAATAAAAAGTAGTATTGCGGAAAACGTTTTTGAAAACATGACAATTCTTTCTATTGCTCTTTTGATATGTTTACGGGAAAAGTAATGTGAAAGTAATTTGTAACGTAACGAGTAAAGTGCTCCGTTACTTTTTAGCGAAAGTAATATGTAACGGTAATTCATCATATTTGTGGCTCGCTAATTTGTAATTGTAATCCATTACATTTTTCAAGTAACGGGCACAAGTCTGCCCACACTCAGCAAGCGCGTCGAAGCGATAAAACATAACACTTCTGTTTCATTCTAAGAGAGAGAGAGGGGGGGGGGATGCGATACGGACACTGGCACACTCGTAAATCCGTAAACAACCAAATGTCATAGTTCATCAGCCCAGCGACTGAAGATAGCGTCGTGATAAGCCTCTTGGGTATTGGTCTCTTGTGATGGCCAAGGAATACAAACATAGAACTCGGTCAGATCAGAGAGCAAGAGTAACTTAAGTATTTGTTTCAGGTACTAATAAATGTATCTTATTTACCCGGTATTTTACACGGGAGTATATAATATATGCATTAATGTTACAGTTTACGAGAAATGCTTGAAAAAGGCAGACCAAAAACGTGAAAATAAAGTGCACTCGTGGCTCGAACGTAAAATTAAAATAATCTCCGTCGAAAGCTACGTATAGTATTATCATTGGAGTGGTCTTTGGCCCTGTTGAACGCCACAAGTTGTTTAGGGTATATGCTCAGCCTAAATCTTTACGGCGCTAATTATTTACAAATCGAATGGGTATGTAATTCACGGTCGATAGTTACAAGCCCGTCACAACAATAGAAACAAACAAAAAACGAAGACACGGTTAGGAAAACAATGAGTGTGATCCTTCTGTTACTGGGAAAGCCTAAAGCCACACGCTGCAAAATTAAATTGATGTCCGAGACTTTTTGTATCCAGCACTGAATCAACGTGTCGGGTTTGCACCACACAATTTATTTTCGTGGGAGGCGCACCCAAAGGCTTCGGAACAGGGGAAAAGGGGGGGGGGATCGTCTCTTCTCCCCCCCCCCTCGACATTTTAAAAAGTTAGTGTAAACAGTTCGAGAGAAGGAAAGAAAAAGTTCACCCCCTCCCTCCTCTTCCGAATAGTTTCGACGCCTCTGGGCGCACCTGAAAAAACAAATCTCACGCGACAATCTTCTTTGCTTTATGGATTAGCTTGTAACCCGACCACTTTTCGTTCATTTTAAGAGTTTTAAGTATCGTTATTCGTGTTCCTTTTTAAATAGTAAATATGTATAACAAATCTCCCTCTGTCGACAAGACCTAATCTTTTTTCTTTTTTTTTTTCTGTGGAGCTTTGGACTGGTGCACAAAATGAATATGCTTGAGAGGATCATTAACGTCCCATCATTAGCGCCGACAGATCAACCCGCATGTACTGCTCACGCGTGTACGGGCCCTTTGATCAATCGCGTTGAAGAGAAAAAGCAATATTTGCTTCTTTTCTTTTCTTATTTCGGGGGAAGGGAATTGCAAGTGTAGAGCGGCTCCTCATTTTGAAGGGGTTCAGCGAACGTAATTAAACGAAACTCTGCGTTTCTTGCCAGCCATTTCTGTGTGCCTTTTTTTTTTTTTTAAACGGAAGTTATGGTTTTATGAACTACCGGGCGCCTGCATGAGCTTCCGGTTATGGCCAACTATCTCGAGTAGCTTATTTTTATTTCGTTCTAGCTCAACGATTAAGGTGACTAACGTAAACCTGATTGTTCGGGCTTGTTTTCCCTACACTGATGTTTCATTCCTAACTGTTAAGCTGGGAAAATCATTTCACTTACCCACTCATCGCGTGAAAAATCGCGAGCGTAGACAGGAGTGGTGATGGGTTGTTTTTCTTTGTGTTTTGAATACGCATATGAGTACATATTGGTATATATAAAACAATATCGAGTAAAATACTTTTGTAAATGTAGGAAAAATATCAAGTGAGGGAGACAGTGATTCAGCGGTTCCGAGTAAACACACACACAACCATGTCCATTAAGAGAAGAGCAATAGCTCACTCACAACACGAGCAAAATATAAAGTCAACGTACACCAACCCTAGCCGTTTATGATATTCTATAGATACGTATACAGTCTCACTTTTGCATGAAGTGAAACGCGACACCAACGGACAGCGCCGGATTCATGGCTGCTGCCGACAACTCCCCAACTCTAGTCCGCCGCAACGTACCTAAGACCTGTAGAAAAGACTCCGCCTACAAAAAAAAAAAAGTGAAGCTCGGCTCACACACATAATAAAAAGGCCTGGTGTACAAATGGCCCTCTTCTGGAATACCACTGCTCAATGTGACAGTTGCCAAACAGCGACGATCTGACAAATCATAAATTAGAGATAATGTGTAAGTTTCAAGCAACCGTCTGCGGTTATAGATCCGCGTGTTTCGAGGTGTCCCATTTTGTGACGCGAGGAGAATGGTGAGTTCTTATTTACAGTCACGAATAGCAGGGCGCGGATTTTATTATCATTCACGCTTCTTGCTTCGCGATTCATTATTCTACTTTCTTATCTACTCATGCCATTGGCAGCGGAGAAACGCCCTGCGTTTTTTAAAGGGAAACTGAAGCGGTTTTGAATTTGATTAAGAACACTCGATGTGTTTTAATCCGAGTTCAAGCACCACGAATATCACTAAATGTAGGCTATTTCATGCCCGCATAATCTCGAAAGACGCTTTGAAGTTGCGTTGAAACCACGCCCCTCCGCGGCAGCGGGTGAGGGCAGTAAATGGAGAAGGGAAAGCATGACGTCACGAAAGGTTCCTGCGCGTGTTCCTCGACTCGCAGAGTCAGCGTCGATGCTGAGCTAGTTGGTGATTCATGCTTCTGAAGGATGCCAGCTGAACGAAGGAAGATACACGAAGAGAGAGAAAATAGGACAAACACACTGCTGGACTAGCAGCCATTTACTGAAGAGCTTCTTCCACACCTACGAGTTTCATATATCGGAACGATGGGTGTGGAGGAAGAAGAGGTTTATCTTCAGTAAATGCTTGCTAGTAAAAAGAAAAAATCTTTTCCCCGACGCCATCCTCTCGAGTGTGCTCGAAACATTTCGTGAATAGAGCGTGCACAGAACTCACCGCTGTATACCATCGATGAACATGAGCTATGCTCGCAACGTGGGCGCAAGATTTCTCGTGAGAATCGCCGTTTCAGCTTGTAACTTTTCGTAACTTAATTTATCGTGATGCTTATCTCTCACAGTAGTAATATTGACTCGATTTTATCATCTACGAAGCTTAGTTGAAGGCTCATTTCCTCCGCCGCGTGTGACTGAAAATTGTCGAGAAGTTAGCTCTTAGTTTCTTAATCGCGACCTCCCGCGCGGTATCAGAGAGTCGTGAACTTACGTTGACCGTCTCAACGCGACTGGGTTCTTCTTATTTTGCGAATAATACATAATATAGCTGGAAAGAACGCTCAAATTTGTATTGCTGAAACATGCTCATGCATCGATTTCGAATCGTTGAATCATTGATCGACTCGAATGGACCCATCTCGACTTCGCTGTTTTCAGTCCAATACGCTCGTCGACACGGGATCCTCAATTATACCTTTATAAACACCTGCAAGCCGGAGGGAGCTGCCTTCGATCGTTCCCGGCAATGCTCTTATTTCGCGCGTCCTTGTTCACGTTAAATACAAGAAAGAATAAAACATGAAGGGCGGACAAAACAACACACTTGTCGGTCCTTCATGTTTTATTCTTCCTTGTATTTAACTTTATCACGAACGCGCTCAATTAAAGCACGCTCACTGTTCACATTATATTTCATTACTGTGGACGGCACAAAACGCCAAAAATGTTCTCGGTGTACTGCGTCGAAAACGACAAAAAACCCTGAAGGAAAATTCAATCGCTGTTAACTGAAACAATAATTTGAGTGCTCTCCTCCGATTTATATCGGTGGCGCCTTCAGTGCCGCGTTCAGTTCCGCTTTTCTCGGCATCGCCGCAGTGGCGAATGCCATAATGCGGGGCAAAAAAAGTTCCCAATGAGTTGAAAAACACCATCCGCGGCACAGAAGAACACAAGACGCGCCCCAAGTCGGATACCCAGCACTTTGGAGCACTCAACTAGCACAGCGATCCAACGCACTGGGAGCTCAGCACGCGCGCTCTCATGAGACTGAGCACGCCGCTCAGCATCCTGCTCGACGCTGAAACGGTATGACTCCAACGTGGGAACGGCGCCAAGCTCGAGCCATGCTGAGTTACTGCTGGTTAAACCTGGCGCTCGCTAGATGGCGCCAGAGTATTCAGAAATGGCGCTGCCCATGATAAAACGGCCCATGCATGGCTTGAACGTGACGTCATCACACCAAGCGTGTGGTCATTCATCCCACTTGTCCTTGCCGGAAAAAGAAACAAAAAAAGGAAACCAATTCGGGAATGAGTAGCGTCTGCTGCCAAAAGTCCGCGCTCAGCAGCCTACCAGAACGACGGCTTGACGTGACGTCAATGCACGCCATCCACGCATACGTATAACGTCAGATTGTTCACCGAGTGGGAGTGCATGAAAATACTCTGGTCAGGGAGCTTGAGAGAGTGACCACTACTGCGGCGCTCTCCGTCTCGCATGTCCAAGGTTACGCGTCTCTTTTGCTGATTATATCGCTAAGTTAATTAATAAAAACAAACAAAATTTATATTGAGGGTTTACGCGTTCAATCTGTCCAAACAGTAGACCTTTGAAAACAAATTACTACTAAACGGAAGTAATGTGTTTCTACAACAAGATACAAAGGTATTCCACAAGGGTGAGTGTCAACGCCCGAGGCCAAATCAATAAAAATCTGGACATTCATCGCAAGTCCGGTAGTACGCATATAGCTCGAATGGAAACCAGAAAGGAAAAAAATTCAGTGATAATCGCGAGAGAAAGGACATTCTTTGCTGAATTCCCCGAGACTCTGGAATTCGACCTCCCGTTATTGGATTTCCAAAATCGTCGTATCGATTAGAGATTCCCACCTGCCCCTTCCAGTTCGCTTAACCTGAAACCGATTCATACAGCGAAGCGTCGCTGCCATTGATTCCACTACCCAGTGCTTTGCGCATTCGTGTGAGGCAGGCATTTAGGGTCGGAAAACTCGAGATTAAGCAACGACTTCAAGGTTGTAACAATGGGAAGCTCTCCCACGTGTATACGAAGATGAAGACAATGGCAATCGACTGCTCTATAGAGCATAATTTGCCGACGCAATCAAGTCCAACGCTGCAAGTCGTCCTGCGCTGAGCCGGCTGCGCATAAGAACTACAAACACGATCTTTTTTTTTTGAATAGGAACGGTACCGTAGTGCAAGAGAGTTTGACAACAATGCAGCTCCACACAAGGTGATAAGCACTCACTACTTGGCGTGAGTGGATGATAGCCGAAATTGTCATCATTCCTCGTTCACCTCAAGCTTAATTCAATTCAGTTTGTGCAACCTGTGTCAGCTACATGCATGCACTGTAGTGCTGATGACTTGATGCGCGTGAGTTTGAGACTTTGAGTCCAGCTTCGAACGTGCGTAGCATCTAGAGGACACCTCAAGCAAGCCTTCGATGTCAACAGGTACTTTCTACGGGCAGTTGAAGTGAGAGTACACAAAGAAATATAATCATATTTTACTCGTTCCCGCCACCGCCATTTTTGTCGAGCTGACTTTTGTGAATCCTCGGGCGCTAAAAGAACCGATCAGTTTCACTGTTTTGTCCAGAGGGCACATTAATAATATGTATTTCCTACCAAGGCTTTCACTACTTCACATATTTTACAGAGGTTGTTTCTTTATTAATGAGCAAAAGCCATTTTGAATTCACATCCTACTCTTTTTGTTTTGAGATCCATCCGGGGGCACTAGAGCCACTGAATAAGCTACACTTCAGAGTAACGACACTTACCCATCTTGTGGCTTGGAATCATGGTCGCCAGTTATCTTAAGTTTTACCTGAGATCGCAGGAAACCTTTTCCGTCCCCCAGAAATGTTAGAACAGTTCGGGACAGACCAAAACCATATCACTTGACCTTTCTACCAGCGTGTCTAAAGCTGTGGATGTCGCATTTTCGAATTGTGACAATCCACAGTTGCGTCTGCTCCGCTCAGTACCAAGATGGCGGCGCCCACTAGCAGATCGGGGAACGGAGCGCCGATACTAAAAGTGTAGCTCATTTCGGGGCTCTAGGTGGCATCATTCATAGTAACGTTTTTCTCTCTCTCCCTAGTTTACTTGCTGATTACTCTATGCAGCACATTCAATGTTTTGTACCGACAGATGAAGAAACAACGAGCGACGAACAGTTGAGAAACGAACAAACTTAGTTACAAAAAAGAATTGTACTTTGAGGCTGTCGATTCTTCTGCGAGTGGTCAGCGTCACGTTTTGTGATATTGGTACTTCCCGAATATGCTTTTCTGTGTAAATAGCAAACCCTCGTTATGTTTTTTTTTTTTTTTTTTTTTACTGACCAAAAAGGGCCGGTTTGTTACATGATTTGTTGGGAACTCTCGAAATAAAGACACGCGTATCATAAAAGAAATTGCCACAGCAGTCAAGCTGTGAAGGAGAACGATGGCCTATATGATAGAGATGGAGTATCCTGCTCTATTTGCACCCGCGCTGCCTGGAATAAGCCGAGTATTCATCCGGAGCGGGAACACACATTTCAATATAAAAGCAAATGAACCTTCTTCACTTTTTTTTTCCTTCAAATGATGATTTCTTTTTAAATAGGACATAAAGACAAAAATTACGGGTCTGGGCTCCAAGAAACTATTAGAGAAGTGACCAATCGAAGGAGGCATGTTTGACGATAATAAGCTTTGGCTGTGACATTTTGAATTCAAATGTCTTTTTCTTCATGTCTTTCATTTTAAATTAGTTCTAAAGTGAATTTGGAGCTTGTCTTTTCATGGCGCTATCTTAAACCTATGTCCTATAAGTGCCCTAAAATTACCAAAATTGCAATCATACCTGGTTTTTTCTTTCTTTTTTTTCGATCAAAAGCGCGACTTGCACCCTCTCTTAAGATATATCTCAGAAGAAGAAAAAAAAGGCGTGTTACCAGTTTTGGCCGTGTTTCTAATTTAAAAAAAAGGCCACGTGTGATCGCAATGTCGGCTATTATAAGTAATAACGAAAAGACAGTGAGTGTGCAGGCAAGCTGGTGATAGTTAATCATGATGTTTAATACCCGAAACAGTAGTGAGGAAAACAAATAGTAAGCCTTGAAGTCGAAAAATATATATTGTAATTTATATTAAATTATATTTTATACTATAAAGGCGCTTAGGGCACTGAGCCGTCGCGTCATAATAAGACAAACTCAAAATCCACTTTAGTGGCCCTTTAGCTGTCGTTTACCCCGCCCGTTTTAATCCTTCCGTCGTATCTTGGTGTTCAAACGAACGCCTGCCGGCTTCATAACACCAGCAGCTACTAAAAAAAGACTCCAAGCAACGGCTGGCATATACTTCTAAAACTAAACAAGCGCCAGACGTTCGAAAGGGTGGCCCGTGCCGGAACAAAGACAGTCTGTCTGCGAAGAAGCGTTTAGCTAATCCATCGGTCATCGATCTCGAAGAGAACATAAATCAGACGCCGAAAGCAGAACACTAATTGGGAGTGCAACGCCGTGGCCCCACATTGACGCCAGGGGCGCCGACAAATTAGAAGACGAACGCATCGTCCTTTATTGACACAGGAAGCAAGCGGCGTGTGTGCGTGCGTGTGTGTGTGCGCGCATATGTGTGTATATGTGTGTGTGTGTGTGTGTGCGCGCGCGTGTAGTGTGGCGGGAAAGCCCCGGCTGCCATTGAAGCGTTGAAAAATTGCGCCCGGTTTGTTTGGAGTCGTTAACCGTTTATCTTGATTAACTTCCAGTCGTCGCGCTGGGCACCGCATCGACGCATGGTTTGTAGCGGCGTTGGGCCGTGAACGTCGATTTCGGGAGGTGCGCGGAGCGTTTCTGCAGAATGCGCACACAACCGTACACCGCGAATTGGGAACGAGCGCTATATATGCGTTTACGTGGGATGGTCAATTAGGGCACATGGGGAAGGGCTGGCATAACTGTGCATTAAATCGGGATATTTGGGGGCAGTGGAATACTGCCAGATTTCCCAATCGTCTTCGCGCGCTCCGCAAACTGGACGAATCAGAAAACCTGATTAATTGAATGATGAATGGCGTCTGTTTGCAAAGTGTCCTGGAGAGAAATGGCGTACGTGAAGTGGTCGTGTTAGTTTGGATGTAGACAAAAGCTTTGTTTTATAAATGAATATTTTAACTTTAATTATCCTTACGAGTTTGCTTCAAACGGAGGGTCTGGGATTAATAGATCGTGTTCCGCCTTCGAAAAAGAAAAGTTAACCTGAAAATTACTTAGTCAAGGAACGATAGTCAATTTCCCGTGTGGCTGTTTATCGCCCATTCTTGGGCGCCTATAGCCTCTGGAGCAAAAGTACACCTAAATATAGCACAGCTGTCCCATTGACCACGTCATTGTTTACATGCGGTAACAATTACAAGTATTTAAATTAAAAAAATTAAAAGAATGTGCGGTAGCCTTTTAATTTTAACTATATGCTAATCGCCTCTCGCATTACCTTGAAACATGTCGGAACAAGCTATCATTGCTTGTTCAGACATGTCTCGGAATATAAAACAAATACCTGTATTAGGCTACGCTTCCAGATATGTCCCTGTTCAAGCGAAGGTATTCGGAAATTCGTATATCCAAACCTAGGTGTTTGATTTGCCATTAGATTATATACGTGGTGTCACGTGTACTTAGGAGCCGGAGCACAGCCGTATGTAAAGAGAGTTTGGCCATTTATCGCTAAGTATAGGAGGCAAATGAGGAGGCGCCATTGGCCGGAAGCGAGTTGGGCGTGTTCCTGGGGTCTTAAAAAATTCGAATCTGGCTAACCTGAAGCCGTGAATCTCGCCACCCTTGCTGTGGTCGTGGCAAACAAAATTAATAAGTGCGTCGGAGTAACTTTCGGTGACCGAAAATATAATGACCGTGATGTTTCGATCACGGTCAAGCAAAATCCTAGTGATATATACATAGGAAGTAGAAGATTAAAAAAAAAAGCGTGTGCGACTAGCAGAACGATTAACGTAATCCGTACGCCTGATTAATTATAGAAACATCGCGTGCGCCATATTTTCAACCATGAAGAGTCACAGCATTCAACTCTTACGCCCTTGTTAAAACTGTTTCTCGCTACCACCACTAAGGGATTATTTTCGGCTTCTGGTTGGCCAAGAGAGCACGCCGAGCCCTCTATCGGCGTCCGGTGCACGCCCTGGCAGTGCACGCTCCTCCCATTGACCGAACTCTCTCTATACACGGCTCTGGGCCGGAGGATCGCTGGCCAGAGTCGTGTCATGGGATGCGAAAGCTCGGGCTGCAGAACCCGGGGATGCTGGGTTCAATCCCCGCCCCGCCTGTTTCGACCTGGATGAGCATCGCACCGCGGCGTGTGTTCGTGTAATCACTGTACTGCCCTATGCACGTTAAATACCCCGGGCTAGCAGACGCGTACTTCACTGGCAAAATTTATCACCTCTACTCTAGCGCGTAACGACGTCGGCCAAAAATCGGACAGATCATTATAACTTTACGCGGTCTAAATATCAAAAGGGAAAGAGTGCAGGCGAGCTGGTTAAACAAAAACAAAAAAAATATTTTCAACTATGTCGGCATTGACTCGGAATGCCTTGTAGCGTCCGCTCGAACCAAAACGCAACAATAGACTTCTGTTTTTTTGTGTTTTTTTTGCGCGATACATTTAAAATTATTTAAATATGTTTTTTTAATCGACTTCCTCGCAATTTTGAGAGGAAGTCGGGTTCATAAGAACTTCTCTCTACCTGTATATAGGCAGAAAAGAAAACCATAAACGCGTTCGAGACACAAGTTCAACCGCGTCGAGATACGAGAAAATAAATCAAACTGCCACTGTTTGCCGCGGGATTAGGTTTACAACGTTGCATCAATGCACGCTGCGTGCATGCACGTTTGTTCGAACGATTATGCGAAGCCGCTTATGCTCCAGCTCGCGCTTTTAGGCGCTAGTGAAGTTTTATCTCGCTTAAAACTAAAGCTGTCTCTGTGCTCCGCCAATCAGACGCAGCAAAGGTTTCGCATGGGCTTATACGTTTTAAAAGATTATAGTTCCTGGCTGTGACACGGATGTTCTTTGTTCTTTTTGCGTTTTTGAAGCCCAATTAAGTGGATTTTCTTTCTCTGCGTACCGGGTAAATATTTTTGTTTAATAAGCTATTTGGACCTTTTTAAGGAATCTTTACTTATTTTTAAACTCCAGAAGGGTGTGCGAAATAATTGTAGTAATAATATGGTGAGGATGTTAAAAGGGCAAAACCTTTCTGTAAGGTTAAACTTTTTTTTTAAAGGTCAAAGAACAGAAACGACGTTGTTTTTTGTTTTGTTTTTGTCTATTTACGTACAGCTAATATCGCGATTCCTTTTTTGGCAGCAACTCATATAATTAAACAAAAATGTACGCTCTCAAATTCATTGTAAAAAAATGTTTGTCTATTGCATATATTGAATGTACGCCCAATTTGAATTTATCGAAGATGTACTCAAAGGGGCCCCTGCAAGGACTTTTTACTGGTTTTTGATTTGCACCGATCCTGAGCGCACTAAACGTAGTACCTTAATGAATATTTCCTTTTCTCAAATTTCGCTTTATTTTAAAAGTTATAGGCAAATTAAAATTACAAAAACAAGCAAAAAATAACATCCTTCATGACGCCCTTGGTTGCTTCAGTGGCCGTGAACTAGACGAGGTAGTGAGCCCAGCGAGCGCTCACGGCTGCCGCACTCGTGTCGACGGCTCAAGAGGGCGCCACTAAAGCATGTTCTAGATAGGCTGTATGAAGCGGGCAGCCAGGGCGGTTCGCACTGCGTTTGCTGCGCCATTAAACACTAATTCTGCATGACACTTCATTGGCCACAAACGACAGCAAACACGGGGTAAAGATCAATTCAAAACGGGAGCCACTTCGCGCTGCCATACCGCCAAACGGCCAAACCACAAGCCAAACCTCGCCGAAGGCCTTCGGAACGCCTCGGAACCGGTCGGATCCTCGAGCCCATATACGACCGCAGCGCCGCCGCGTACATCGGACACCTTTCTACGTTCGCCGCTCGTGGGTGCCTGATCCCACTACCCCTTTCTATACTCTGTTTTACCTTATGATGTACCGCAGGAAAGGCTACAGGCGCGAGCTCCTTGCTCTAGGGCACATCTCGGCGGCACAAGCTCTCGTGCCTTAAGAGCAGCTCCCAACGCTATGAGCTCGCGCTTCTAGCCTTGTCTGCGGTACAACATAAGGTGAAACGGAGTATAGTATGTGCCGCCTTTTCCAACGTTTGGTGGAGGTATGTCGACGATCAGAAAAGATAGATCAGAAAATAAACATTTATTTATTTTCTGGTAAAAAATACTGAACAAAAACAACTTTCATCAATAATTGAAACGGTTTGCGCACTTATATTTTGTATTTCGGCTAAAAAGAAGCTTTTAGCGGCTCTGACCAGTAGTAAGCCCAGGACCAACGACTTCACATATCGCACGCTTTCGGCGCCGCGGGTCGCCCCCGTAGGTGGAGGAGGTTTCCGCGTCGTCCGGTTAAAATATGACGCACTGATATTTAGTGACTCTCTCCGTGCCCGCTGGCTTGCCCGAACCCCAAGCGATGTGGAAACCACAAAAAAGGTACACGCTTAAATATGATTGCAGGGCCCCTTTAGCTGGCCGTTTTAAATTCCTCATCATTTTTGACCTGGGAAAATGGCAAGTATTTTTAACACCGCCGTGCGGAGGAGCCAGCGGAGATTTTGCACGTGAGCTTAGGTGTTACGAAAGTAAATATTCCACAAATAAATACGTCGATTTCATTTTACGTTTTTTTCTTTTCTTGCCACGACACCATTAGAATAAAAAAAATGTGCCTCAGAAAACACGCACATCATCTCTTTCACGCTCACAGAACACATTTAGCGAAGGTGATGAAACGCTCCACGCGCCAACCCCGCCACGGGAAAATCAGGCTTGAGCACCCCCCCCCCCCCCCCGAAGGGCCAGTCCTCCTTATACAGCACCCGTAAAACAAACACACGCAGTTTTCTATCCAGAACCGCGGAGCCACTGGAAGAGAAAAAGCACGAGCTCCTTTGTTTTTGCCCATTCCCAGATTCGGAAGCGATAAGCGGATTTGTCGAACGGGCCACTGCCATAACAGAGGGCTGCGAACAAGACGTCTAAATATTTGCTCTTTGCTCAGTCACGGTAACTCTCTCCCCTTCCGTCCGATTCACCCCGCTCCTCCACTCGCGCCGCTACTAAAACAACATAGTTGCGGCCACAGAACCGACGCCCTAGCCACGATCAGCCCGCCTGGTCTTGGCTGGAAAGGGTTCGGTTCCAATAAACAAAGGCGAAGAATATACCGTTTGCACCCCAACGTGCCTGCTAATGCACTGATGCAAACATGCGAACAGCATTGCAGTGTGAGTCCAGTGGGGCATTGCAAGAGTGCACCGTACTGGTTTGCCACGCAGTGGAGAACTACAAGCACTTTTCTTTAGCTTTTGACTGCTTATGCCCCCGTCACATTGTCATTTTCACGGCGGAAGGACGTCAGCTAACATTCAGAGCATGTCTCCTTAATCCGCAATCAACTTGCAAAGATTATAGTACTGAAACCCTGCGTGGTGTCGCTGACAACGGGTGAGCTCCCACGGATCTTGCAACCCCGTCTCATATAGGTATATGTGCAGTGTGTTCTGAACGCTTCCAAGGTACACTGGGATATGATTCTAAGTTGTTTCTTATACCGCGGCTGCACGATTGACGCTTCCGTTGTTGAATTGTCGCTTCGGCCGTACACCTGAACACGCAGTGGAAGTATTTGCCAAAGCTGCGTCTTCCAGATTACCGCACGACATACTTATACCCAGTCATTGGAAAAGACAGTGCCAGTAATTGCTGGAAATCTCGTCTGGGTCGTACATAGAAGGCCGGATGTCAACCCGAATGAAGGAGCCATGGGCGCACCAGCCGGGGGTGGGGGGCGGCAAGGAGGGCGCTTGCCCCCCCCCCCCAGTTGTCAGAGGGGGGGGGGGCAAGGCATGTGTTTTGCCCCCGGCGGCGCCCAAGGGATACCAAGTGTCAGGGGAGGGGGGGGTATGATTTGCCCCCCCCCCCACTCAAAAACAAGTTGGTACGCCACTGGAAGGACCGTTGGGCAATAACTGTCGTTCAGACACCAGAAGATCACGTGTCTGATACTAATCGACGTCTTGCGTCGAAGGAAGGTTTAGCGTCAAGGGTTTATTGAAATCGCAACTAAATTCAGGGATAGAAGCAAAGTCAATTGAAGAGACACCATCGTAACAGCCCTCACAACGTCGCGTATATAGCGACGTGAGCCGCTTACAGTCGATGCGCTAAAACGAGCCTCCTGACCGGCCGCACCGCATGCACTTTGTAACCGAAAAAAGTCTCGCTGATGCGCAGAATGTATATTTCAGGCTAGGTCTTCTTACATCGACGTGCGTAAAACGCGATGGTTTAGTGCCTGAAAACATGTCACTTCAAGCTGTTTGTTTTGAGGGGATTCAACTAAAGGAAAAATCTTAAATGCTTTACGACGGGATTCTGCAAGAGGTGGTCATTGCAGCACGCAAGCAACACTTCTTACTTTTTTTTTTTTGTTAAGCGGTAGACGTCGTTAAGATAGTGACGAGCCAACGTTGCCCATTTTTAGGAGATGACCGCATTTACATCTGCACCGTGCGGCGTGACGTTCTTGGCCGAAAGTACTTCCATGCATCCGCCATTAATTCGGCGTTCCCAGTGCTCCGAGTGTGCGATGCCAAGTGCAAGGATCACGTAGAAATTCAGCGTTATAGCGAAGCGACGAAGCACGCGCGTCCTTTTTGCTGTCATTACAGTTTTGCGTTTTGTACGTCCTCTTTCTTTTTTTTTCTTTTTTTTTTTAGCGCAGCAGGGTTTTATTATACCGCATCATTACGTTTCCGAGATAGAAGCGGCAGAAGAGAAAACGTTGTATCAATTATACTTATAACGAATTCGTTGTCCTTCTGACGAGATGTTTGGCACGTGATCATATACGCTAACCCCCCTCCTCGCAACCGACATTGGACGTGCATTTTGCGGGGAGGAGGAGGGGAAAAACTTTATTTGAGGTTTCTGCGAGGGAACTCTTGCATCGTGAACCAAGTACAGCGAATGCAGAGCAAGCGGTCGCGACCCCACGGAACCGTTCCGACCCCGGGCCCGTTCCTACGCGCCGACCGTATATGCTGATCGCTGAGGCGGACAAGAGACAATCGGGTAGCCGAAATCCAGATCTCTCCTGCCTCCCTGGTACTTTCGTATCCGTCTTCGACTTGGAGCACCGCTTCGCCTTTTTCTGCATGTTTGTTTGTTTTTGGTGCCCCGGCTATTCGATATTCGTTTCCCGACTCCGGTGCACGCTGTATCTTTACATGCTGTGCCGGTGGCTGGAGCTGCAGGCCGAAGGCTGCTGCAGGTTGCGGGCCGCGGTGCGGGGGAGCGCATGGCGGCGTGCTCTCGGAAGCGTGTCGTCGTCGTCTGTGCGTCGGCGGATTGCTCGGAGATGGACTCTATTTCGGGTGTGTTCGGCAGGAGCGCGCTGACTGCTCTCGCTTTCGGCCGACCCGGCTCCCTCTCGTTTGCGTGAGTGCGTGCACCGGTAAACACAGGTGCGCTTCCTCGCCGAGGAGGCCTCGTCGACTCGCGGTTCGAATCCGCGCAACTCCGACTCTGATGAAATCCGGCGCTTCTTTATGGTGCCGTTAACAGCGTGATGAGAGCGCGCTGCGCCAAGCTCCCCGGGGACTAGGTGATGGAAACTACAGAACGGCGATGATGCTTTGGCAGATGTGTTTCTGTATGTGCGCGTGCGTGTTCATCTGTGTGTGTGTGCGTATACGTTTTGTATGTTTTGCGTGCGTGTGTGCGTTTGTGTACGCGCGTGTGCGTGCGTGCGAGCACGTATGTGCGTGTGTGTTTGTGCATGCATGTGTGTGGGTGCGTGTGGTTTTGGTTTTCAGACACCACGTGTTCGAATTACTTCCTCGGCGATATCAGTCGCTGGTGAAATATCGCGGCGGATCCCTGCATGGGTGTGTTAGTGTGCAGGTCGTGGTTCGCTATATTGAGCTGGACTTTAGTGCCACGTGCCGTTATGGTGTCGAGTGACGTCAAAGTGCGACGTTAGGGCACGGTGCGACGCGTGATCGCGCCATGAGATGTCACATTTCACGTGTCGTTGTGATGTCGTGGGACGTCGAAACGTCGCATCAAGACCGTCTGTCAAAGTTAAACGGGGCTGAACTGCATGCGGAAGAGCGTGCAATACAGCGCGCACCTAGCCGCAGTTCATTTGCAATACAAAACGAAGAACCGCTTTTTTTTTCTTTTTTTGTAGCGTTCAATTTGTATTTTACTTTTTATTATTATTTGGCACTGGATAAACGCTCCAGTGTCCTATACAACATTTTAACTACCAACATCCTGTGCGCAGTTTCGCAGACTGGAGTAAATCTTAAATAATTTTACCTTGTTGAGCAAGCATCGGAAAAGAAGTATCACTGTTCGTGAACTTCGTGACGTTAAAAAGCATCGCGAGCGAACTATAGTATTCGCCTCAAGACGACGGTACCGATTAACAACGTTTTCTTCCTTCTTAAATCATAAGAGCCGGTTCTGTTAAATAAGACAGGCGTAAGCCTTTTTTTTTTTTAGCATTCGTAAGATGTAAGTAACTTAGACCCTTATAACATCGCCGCCTGCCGGCCGCATGCAACCAAGAGGATTCACAGGAGCATGCGTACTTAACGTACCGAAAAACAGAGGCAGAGTAAGGATTGACGACAACACAGGTCGCCTTGCGTTGTCGACAATCCCTTCTATGTCTTCGTTTTTCGGCGCTTTCAGTATACGTAATGAATCAACTAGCCCAACTGCACTATCACGGATGCAGCCCGCGAGCCTCAGACCCACCGCTTGCTTGCAAATCAGGCGAACATCGGAGACGGCTTCGGACCGCCAAGCCCATGTTTTATTTGACTTATACAGAGCCGGAACATCCCCTGTGCCTTCCGTAATCCCCTCATTCCGACTTGTCGCACAGTCGGGTCGGCTCACGTCGGCCAGCGCCGTCTCAGTCGATAAATTGTTAACACGTTCGAAGACGCCCATTCTGTGAATATCGTGGACTATCTTGTCACTCGAAGTGAACACAAATCAAGCGTTTTTGCTCCCCTTAAGTGACGAAGATGAAAAAAGGAAAAAAAAATTGGCGACGACTTCTATCTCCAAAGTTTTTAATGCAGACAATGCAGTATTTAAGGATAAATTGTTTAGATCTGTTTAGGCGACATTCGACAGTCGATTCGAGAGTGACGAACCTATATATTTCAACAACTCCCCCGCTAAATTTTGCGCAGAAACTCAATTATCATGTGACGTCAATTTCTCCACAATTTAGATCAAGTGACGTCAATTTTCTCGCTAAAAATAACGCGCGAACTAAATTGGTGTATAGGTCACCTGAAGTCAGGTCATGCGACGTAAATTTTCCTGCTAACTTCAGCGGGAAATTGAACGCACCGACAGACAGACGGACAAAATTTTTGGAATCAGAGGGCTCCGTTAACGAGCATTCCGTGCTTCATAAACGAACGATTTCCAGCGCAGCTGAAAAACATTTCAGGGGTCATCGTGCAGAGGCCTCAGGTTGAGGTCCTGTTTCGCAGCTACGCCGTACGTAAACTATACCGCACCTTTCAGACCATCTACCTTCGGGGGAGGCAAATT
The DNA here is from genome assembly GCA_037355805.1 of Ixodes ricinus. Lineage (NCBI taxonomy): Eukaryota > Metazoa > Arthropoda > Arachnida > Ixodida > Ixodidae > Ixodes > Ixodes ricinus. The sequence continues at coordinate 186,827 of JAZHYW010015576.1, forward strand.
CTCGGACACGATCGAAGCTTCGGTAGACGCAGGACGTTGATTAAATATTTGCGGAGAAGGGGAACCATTTCGGATGCATTCAACGAGGGAGTCTTTCTCCAGAGTCTACTAGGAGGAAACTCGGTTCACTGCGCCGAAACTAATATCGGGGCTTGCATCAAGCTCAAAGGTGATAGTTGCTTCAGCTGATTGTGGACTTTCTCTTCGTCTGTTTTCTCTCTCTTGATGAACGCCGCGATCTTTATCTAGTCACTGAGTCGCCAACGAGTTGGGAGATTAATACCGTCGCATAGAAAGCGCCTCCTTTATCGAGTCTCATAGCGAGGAGCATGCCGAAATGAGATGACAACAAAACTGTAGAAAACGGGAGGCGAGAAATAAACCCTGGGCATAGACGCGACGTCGAGTGTATCGGTTTGTTTACTAGAAGAAAAGAGGAGAAAACGAAAATGTCTCCGACGAAAGAAGCGGTAGGAGATCGATGCTCGACGGTAACTTTCAAAGACTGCTCAAGTAATGCTAGAAGAAAAAGAAAAAAAAAGTTCTTTGCTCGGCAATCAGGGTAGTGCAGGGACAGGGTCCGCACTGTCAGGACTTCGAGAGTAGAAGAGTAGCTCTGGCGCTGCTTCTGTTTGTCTCGGGGCCATTGAACACCAGGGCACAGAAAGGTACCTAGTGCACTGTGAGAAATGTACCTCGCGTAGACTTCTTCGGGCTGGAATCGAGGTCTCCAATAATAATGCATCCCTTCCAGCGTTAAGTTAGGAGTGCCATTAAACATTTATCTTACTGCAACTCTATCAGAAGACAAGGTGTTCGCGCAGTGCCACGTACATCACACTGGCCCGTACGACTGACTTACCGTCACATGACGGAATGTTATGAGACGAAGCGAGAACAAAGACCCTAAATATAGGGTGGAAAGTCTAGGGGTTTAAAGATGTAAATGCATTAGATTGAAGTTGAAGTTCTAAAATTGGCTTTTTGTGTACGTTAGAATGTCGAGCCGCTGGCGTAGGTTATCCACGAGCGTTGATAATCAAAGCATTGCGCAATTTCTTTTTTTATATTCACCAGACTGTCTCTATCTATAAAAGTCACGCACCTATGTGTATGGTGAAAAGAGTAGTAATTGTATTCGCATAGAAAGGATGAAACAATCATCAGTATTTTCGAGTTTTCTACATTTTCCCAGACTTATGCCTCCATCTCCTGTGGGCTTGAATGAAGTGAAGAGTATTCATTATTCGTATCCATTGTGAGGAAATCATTATGTACCCCCTCCCCTCCCCCCCCCCCCTCCCCCCCCATTTTTCTCCTAGCACTTCAGGAACTATATCTATATAAAGAAAAAAATCAAAGTTCCGACCTTTCCGAAGCTTCGGCAATCCGAGACTTATCCATGAAGGCAAGGGCTCTGGTCCAGTACACTCCCCTTGGTTATCCACCGGGGACTTCGTTCGTCGCAGCCTTGTCGGGAGACGCAATACACTCGAGAGAAAGGCGGCGCGTACGACGTTCGTGCACCGGACGAGTAGCGTCTCTGACTGGCCCCCGCGCGAAGCCTCGCGTGCTCCCTGGACCCACAACAAGGACGACCAGCTTGCGACACGGCCATATTCCGAACCAGCTCCGGCCTTCCAACGTACACAAGCAACGCTCGGCCGGTCGGTCCAGCTGGCTCGGGTGAAAGTGACCCGTCCGCTCTCCGCCTCGATCGTCACTTTCCAGCGAGTTCCTCGCGGTCTAGTTCACCTCAAACTCTCTCCTCCTCTCAGTTTGCGTCCTCCTGCAGCTAGAAGGTCATGCCATAAAAGCTGTCGAATACGATTGCGTTTGTGTGTGACAGACTGTGTTGCGCCCGTTTATGCCGAGAGAATTCGCACAGGCATCTCTGTCTATCGGGAAGCCCTGGAAAGCATCCAACCTGTGCAGAACTATAGAGTGGAAGGTCGGTAGGATCTGCCAGATCAAATATGCGCACTCTCCATGAAAAATAGTCGGTTACAACCGTCGATGATAGAATGATTAGCAAAACAATTATCAAGTATACAGTGCTCCAGGACTATCCGGTAGGTGGCGCCATTGTACCAGTGCGTTCTATGGTGGTAAGCGGCCGCACTCAAAGGCAAGTGTGCGAATCAGTCGTACCGGTGCGCATGTATCCCTACGTAGAGAATATGTTGCTTGTTTAAGGTAGGTATGCGAGTCAATGAAATCGAGGGGGTACACAGTAATACATTATGATTTTATCTGCGTCTAAGGACCCACACCCGTTGGCTTTGTATGGGAGAAAACTCGATATGAGCAGGGACGTTCGAGACGGACAACACATCAGGCGTCTGCCGATGCCAGTGTTTTCTGCAAAAATAACGGCTCTTCACTTCCAACTGTAGCAGCATAGTCAATTGGTACGGTACAATAGCCACATTGGAAAATCCGAAAGAAGAAAATATTCATCACGAAATCAATTCCTACATCACATTACTTTTTTTCGGTGTAAGTGTGTGTGTGTGTGTGTGTGTGTGTGTGTGTGTGTGTGTGTGTGTGTGTGTGTGTGTGTGTGTGTGTGTGTGTGTGTGTGTGTGTGTGTGCGTGTGCGTGTGCGTGTGTGTGTGTGTGTGTGTGTTTTAAGTTGTTTTATTGTGACACAATTTTCAAATTGCTATCTATATCAGTTTTGCGATTTCGAGGAATACCTTCGCCTTTGCACACCGCTTTTCTATTGTATTTGTCCGCCGCTGCGGAACCTGAAGTGCCACAGCGTTGTCTCGACTAGCCGCTCGCATGTTTTATACCAGAGTGGGCGGATTTTGTGGAACAGGGCTGTTTGCCAACCTCACATTACGAGGGAGGAGAGTTTAGAAAACCCGGGTAATTTCGAGCCTTCAGAGAGTTGAGTGCTTGACTGCGTTATCGCGGTCAAAAAAATGCCACCTACTTAAAACCGGGTGTGCCAGATTATCGAGGTTGGTGTAGTTTACCTGCCAACTAGTGCTTGAAGAGGCCTACCTCCGCTGAGTCTGCTGTGCGTTGCCGTGGAAGACTTTTTCTTGCTTGGTTATTCTAAAAAGCGCGGAAACTTTGCTTTGCTTTTGGTGGTGATTCGTAATATCGCTCGTGACCCGCGGTGTCAGCAGGCGATGTTGATCGAATCAACCAGTTGGTGATTATGTAATCTCATACTTCGAATTGAAGCCTTAACTTGTTAGTCAGTGAGCTCAATGCTGAAATTTGCAGAGTTACGTATGTTGCAACTAGTGCCATATGCTCGGTCAAACCCGCTTCACACGGGGCAATTTTCCCCAGCAACTTGAAGTTGTAACACCGTTAACGCGGGCACGCCCCACGCTCACACGCAGCAACCGAATTGCTCCAATTTGCCATCATCATGAATACATTTGAATTTTCTTGCGCTATTTAGACACACATTTACGCGCTAAAAACGTGCCTTTACGTCTTTCAATGGCGTTGATAATACCAACTCGTATTTCTGAACCGGTTTATTTCCAGAAGCGATCCATTTCAAACCAAAATCAAGTCTTTAGTTGTCATCATCACCGCCACAGGGGTGTCACGTGAAAATACCGCGTCCCTGTTTGGCTGCTGCCGCTCCGAGTTGCTCGTCCGTTTCGAGCCGAAAGCGATCCGAGCAATTTGTCTCGCAACGCCATAATCTAGGGAAAGCTAGGGAACAAATCGCCAACAACACCGACATGGTTGGGAAAGTTGCCCCGTCTGAAGCGGGCCTCGGGAAAAATATTTCCTGATGTCACTTTTATGTTTTCTTTTCATGTTCTAGGCCGAGTTATCTTTTCAATCTCGACACTTCTTTCTTCGAATTTGCAAATCCTATAAAGCTCTTGAACGAGGCACCATATCCCATATATTCTTCAAGAAGGTTTACTTTGAACGAAAATAAGCGAAACTACTCAGCAAATAATGCACGCATGCTAAACTTAGTGTATATTGATCCATAGTTTAGCCACCACCGGCACATAACTAACAAAAGTGGGAGCTACAACGAAACCTTAAATCTGAGTCGATGACAACGTTTTTTCTGAGTAAAACATCATCATGAAATGGGAAGGAGATGCCATAGGGGACAGACGCGATGCCGAGGATGAGCAAAACGCTTAGAAAACTACCTCTAACTTTTGACTGAGGAAACTTTGCCTAAAAACATATTATCTTACGTCTTCCAACATCCCTAAGGAATGAAAGCTTGGCAACCTTAGAGCACCCGAGTTGCATACATGGTATTTAGAAAATTAGGTAAACTTTTTTCTAGGAAATAAGGGAAGGTTTTTCATTGTTTATATTTTACGGCACGTAGCTACGCCCTTTGAACACGAATAGGGTAGAGCTGAACGGTGCACGCTTTCGTATCCGAAATACCCCGACGACCTCGACACTCATAACAATGTAACATAAATTATACGAATCGGCACAAATACTGTTTTTCTTTCGATTCCAAGAAAAAAAGAAAAAAAGTATTTCTCGTTAATAGGATAGAAGATGCAAATACACTAACACGCTGCTCACAAACCAACCCGCGTTTCTGCGCAGAAACTAGATTCGCGTGAATTGAAAGCCTCTGCGCATGCGCAGTGACGATAGCAGCGCCACCGCCGTGGTGTGACGTCAGAGTGCCGTGTTGGCGTAAGCCCTTTTCCCAGGGGCGCTTCAGTTATGTCGATCTGTTCGACACCACAAAATCCATGCCAACATGTCCGTGAGATCTGCATCGAGAATTTTAGCACAATTTCTGGCACCTGAGCTGCATAAATATAGCAAGAATAATGAAAGCGATTAGAAGAAAACATCAATTCCAACCTTCCGAGTTTACAGCTTTCCATGTTTCGCGGTGTCGTAAGCTCCCGAAACGTACGGAGGTGGCCGTGACTTAATGCTAAGCGTGAGAGCCCGGCGCGTTTCGCCCTAGAACGAACCTCACGACCGACCGGACGGGAGACGAGCACCTGACAAGGTTCCTTCCAGCTGCTGCTCGTTCGCATGGGCGAGCAAACGGCGTCGTTTCATTATCTCAGACAGAAAACCTTTTTTTTTATTCTTTTTTTTTTGTCAAGGTACAATTTCCTTCACACGGATGATTGACCTAGCACAAAGATTACACAAAGAACGAACGACATACATTAGAAAAGAGGAAGAGGTTTCCTACGCTTTAAAAGAGCCCAGCGAAAGAAAATATTCCAGAGCGAACTCCCACTTTGCGTTCACCGTGGTATTCTCATCCAAGGAACAAATTTTAGAATTATAACAATTTGCTCTAACGCACGTACACGAGCAAGTGCGTTTGTCTTTCTTCCTGTCTCGTTTCGACAAAACGGCGTGAAACTATAGTTTTTGTGAAAGTGTTCTCTCTAGTTAGGGAGAATATGTTTGGAACATAAGAGTCGTCGAAGCTGGCGATAACTGATCACGAAAGAAAACATCCTTCAGATTGTGAGTAATATACGGGCAAGAGGGAAGTCGGAAACACAAGTTGCTTTCGTCTGTTCGACGCATGGCTGCTTTCACTAGAGTACAAACACTTTCGGACTAAAGCCGCGGTCATACTGCCCGTACATTGTACAAGAGGTCACGATCTTCGCTGCAGATATCGTGACAAAAGTTTCTGCGGACGCGCCACAAGCAAGTTCGAAGCACGCTTTGTTTCATACGTGTGTATGCTTCGAACATATGTCTGCTGAGAGTTTTTTTGTATGATCAATCAGATTCTGACCATACATTGATCATACAAAAAGCGATTTGTATGATCACTGTCTTACAAGGAAGAAACACGCCTCAGGAAGTGATCTGCAAACTGTATTTTGTATATGATGTATTAGCCAATGTGGCTGCGGCTTAACGTTATCACGTGGACATACACCATATGTTTCGATACGGTATATCACGTACACTATTACTGTAACTTTGTGTATCGCGGTTTATGATCGGGGGGAAAAAAACAGTAATCCAACCCAGGCGTCAGCAATGGTCGTGCTCGAGACCGTCGGTATATTACTTGACGGCTTTAAGTTACCCTCGAATGGAGACAACACTCTCCCGATGCACTAATGCTATCTCTAAAATTCTCTCCACAAATTCTTCCTGATTGAGTCAAACTCCTCTAGCACAAAGTTGAGGTTTAAGAGGTATTCTTGCAATCCGGAAAAACACGTTAAAAGAGGCTTCACTTTATAAAGAAAACAAACTAACAAAATAAATTTTCTAAAACGTTTAGAACAAAAAGTAGCCGGAGGACTCAAAAAGATAAGATTTTGGTCAAAACACCGGTTTTCTTTTTTTTTTTGGGGGGGGGGGGTTGGCACATTTGAAATCATTTTGTTCGGGCTTTTACGACCTAACAACTCGCCTTCTTTCGGAAATGTGTAAACGTTCCTTAAATGTCTGAGCCCACATCGATAGTTAAAAGAAAAACGATCCTTACTTCTTTCGCCTCTCTTGTCTCGCCAGCCTGCTCGCCGACATACTGACACGCTCGTCGCTGGATCCTTCCTCCTGGCCGCCTTAACGTCGAAACTAAAAGAACAGTTGAAGCAGTCGATCCTTATTTCTGTATATATATATGTGTGTGTGTGTGTGCGTGCGTGTTGTGGTCGTGTGTGTGTGTGTGTGCTGTGTGTGTGCGCGCGCGTGTGTGTGCATGTACGTGTCGTGTGTGCGTGTGTGCGCGCGTGTGTGCATGTGTGTGTGTGTGTGTGTTCGTGTGAGTGTGTTGTGTGTGTGTGTACATCGCCTATCAGTGACGCAAAATTTGCGATCCCATGAATTACAATCTCACGCAAAGGCTCCCCGCGTGAAACGTATCAATCGTACCGTTATGTATCGACATGTGCGAAAGCTGTCAGCATACGTTCATTCCTTACACGAAACCAATTTGCCATGCAGCTGCAAATCATTTTTTTTTTCTTCTTAGAATGCAATGAGACACGCGGTGCCACGTCGACTGGATCGTGGGGTCTGAACCGTAATGAGCCTTCACAGCGGGCCCCACTGCCCGCTGTGAAGGTTCTTTCGCCGAGTGCTCGCACCAGATAGCGAACGACACTGTCTTCATAGACCGTTAGGCACACGAGGCGCGACGGGATTCCAGGCCGTCTCCGACGACTCCCAGCGCAATTAAACCATGAAACTTTTTTTTTCTATTGTTTCGGTTTTGCGGTGATCTTCTCTTCTTTGTATAGTTTAACCGTACTTATTTTCCTTTACACCCTCAAAATGAGACGGCAGAACAGTTTTCCTTATGGCTTATGCCTGCGGTCTCAACTTGCCCGCGAAAGTAAGTAGAGTGGTCGAGGGTATAAAGTCGGTGATATGGCACAGCGTCCCTGGTGGTTACTTAAAGAACAAACTGAACTGTGCGAATTGTTAGTGTATATACACGTTTTTGTTGTCACAAGCTACGCATTTTTGGTAGTTGCGGGCTTTGAAACGTGGGTAATGTTGAATGTTGTGCTGAACGATTGGGGAGAGTAGATTTCTCCTTTGTGCACTGCTGGACACGTTCGCGCGAGCAGGCGATCGCCGGTTTTCCCTGTTTTTTTTTTTTTTTTTTTTCTCCTAGAATCTAAGGGCTGTCATCAAACCTACTATGGTGGTGGAAACTGCCCACTTAGTGCACTAACCTAAGCGGCAAAATTTGGTGCCCGACAATGCCTTTTTGAAACATTTTTAAAAAATTCGACAACGTCGCGTTTGCTCTAACAGTGTCGCGCGGTGCGCGTCTGTATAGTTCCTTTTAAACTTCTGTTTTGTCTTGTAAGCTTTCTCGTTAAGAAGAAGTCGGCTGCTTCAGTGACGTTTAAATTGAACAACCTTTTTAAAACTGGGAGCTTCTCAAAGAGGGAACCGCGGTCGGTTTTCATTTACCTTAATGGGGCCCAATGCTTTCTTTTCTTCTTTTTTTTTAATTTTAAGGAGGCAGGACACTAATTGCATTTAGGGATTTTTTTTTTTTCAAGCAGACGCCAAAATTGAAAACGAAAGGAGAAAGCCCACGGTAATTGTAAAAAACTTCTTTTTCTTAATTTTTTTTTCCTTTACAGATAAGAGAGAAAAATACGGTAGCCCGTTTTCGGGTTCTGACACCGCGTCAATTGAAACATAGCACGCGGTCTTTTAAGACCTCTGAGTTATTTGATGTTCCTCTATTTCCGCGTTTTAGCTACTAAAAGATAGAGAAAGAGAGGGGGGGGGGTACACAAATCAAGAAAAAAAAACTCTACAAGACCATCAAGCGTAGGAAGGGAGGTAGTACGAAGCGAAACAAACAGTTAAAGACGAACACATAAGATATCGGTTTCTTTCAGAAGTGAGAAAATAAGGTAATAATGCGTACTTTCTTCGGCGTGAAATTGAAAATATTTTTTTCCGCTGGTTGTGAAAACCAAAGAGAAAACTGAGACTTTGGCAGTTGCAAGGTCGTTTACGAGGTAATAAGAACATTTTCACTCGCGCGCGTTTGCGCCATCCAGTCCGTGTTTCGTCTATAGATTGATTTGCCGCTTACGAAATGATTCCTTGGTTTCTGGTGAGCTGCCAACGAAATGCTGCAGCCTCGGAGTTCACGAGGAGTAAAACCACCAGCGGTGACATCTCCGAAGCGACGCGAAGTGGTGAAACAGCCGTATTCGCTTTTTCGATATGATTGGCGTTCAAGATACGGAGCAATGAGTGATGAATGGTATAATGATTAGCAACACCTAGGTACACTCTCAGAAATTCCTGCAAGGAGTCTGCCGCGCGACGCACTTGTAGTGACAATAACTGGTGTTCCACGCCCATCCGATCAGCCGTTGAGGAGGATGGTTGTCATCTCTCGCTAGTGGGCGCGTAGACCTCAAGGCAGCTAGCATTGAGGTCTACCCACTATTCTTCCTGTCAGAGTCAATCAGAGCTCGGCGTTCTGACGTCACCGCAACACCTGCGCAAGAAGCACACGAACTTGCGCTCCGCATACCACCTAGAAGACAATGCCGGCGCCGTTTTCCCAATCGTCATCGTTAGATGGATACACGCAGCGCCACCTACAACTCGCGTCAGCGTCGCCGCCGACGCGGCGTGCAGCGTCTCACAACGAGTACAACCCTATACACCACACGGCGACGCCAAGATGGACGCGTCTGCTATGCTTTGCGGCGTCACTCGTCGAGCTTCGGGTGTTTGCCGCTTGGGGCGGGTCAATCGGGGATCCACTAACAATGACGTTATGCGTAAGCCTTGTCTCCTAGGTGGTATTGGTGGAACGCTTTCTGAACATGCGCACTAGCTGTCTTCTATAGAATATATCAGATCCCATCCAGGATGCCGAAAGACACCAAGAGTATACTAGTCCTCGAGCGCATACTTCCTTGCCGAGCACGGAAATTGAGCCGATGTTGATCCCGCAGGTGAAGACGATCGAAAGCAATAGACAAAGACCGTTTAATTCGAAAATGCGAACTTGCAGGAAATACCAGCGATCGAATCGTCACTCTCACTGGTTCTGCACATATTGCGCTTTCGATCCACGCAGATCTTTACGCTTTGTCCTTCACTATAGAGGCAGCTCCGTAGAGTGCAGAGATTTGTCCCCACTGCGTTTGACACCGAGACAAATTATGAACAAAACCTTGAGAAAGTTGTAATCAAACCCCGAATAAAGAAAAAACTAAAAAGCGAATCTTGCTTCTTAGATTATAATTATTTTTAGGTAAAGAAATTTAAAGAAAAGATTGTAAAATCATCCCGTGAATCGATAACGTCGCGACTTTATGTTCGCCGAAACTTTAACTCTTAAAAAATTAAACAAAAATACCGTTTCCGAAATTTTTTTTAGCTAATGGTGTAGAGCACACGGGGCCTTGCCGAAAGCTGGTTTTTACTACTTCTCTTATAATTTTTTATCCAAGCGCCTCGGGCAAATTTCCTGAGAACAAGTTGTTCTTTATTCCGGTGTGTTCAGGTTTCTTCATTGTGTGTAGTTATTTTCTTCAACATATATCCTTTTAATCCATAATTTGGCCTTTTACGGGGAGGGATAAAAAATGTTGTACAGCAACGCACGTGGTTCGAAGCAACAGCTCTTACTTTATTTCATAACCGAAAAAAAAAAAAAGGAACGTGGGAGCATTATCTTAAATTGCCCTTTCTTGTCTGATCCCGTAATTCACCGGTCATTTCTTTAGGAAAACGTTGTCGAGGCCATTGATGGAAACAGAAAGAAGCAAAAGGTACGGAACGCAAGGACGAGAAAAGCGCGGCGAGATCCTAAGGGCCTTTTCTCGTATCGAAAGGATATCCCATGTCACTAAATGACGTAACGGAGAAAAACTGGCTTGTTGCCTTAAGGCACATATTTTGTTATCACGCTTAGTTATTTTGTTTTGACGTCAATGCCACGCCCCTTCCCCTCCCTTTTCCGCCTCCTGACGTGGGCTAGCAATAAAGAGAATATAAATTTTATTTTGGACTTTATTTTATTAAGGCCGGTTTCTGCTGACCAAATGATAAAACAGTTAAATTCTTTCCTTCATCAACAGGGTAGACGCGGCCTAATTCAAAGTGCAGTTTTTTCCTGATGTTTTTTTAGTAACGTACGATTTGTTATATGTATAATAAGCCACAATACCCAATTTGCTCAACATGCGGGGTATAAGTTTTGGTGGAGAAGATTTGTTCCTATAACTATACTCCGTTCAACCTAAAGCTGAGACTAGCAGCTCCGCCTTCGACACGAGCTCGATGGTTTCCGCAGTGCTTTGGTTCCGCGTGCCTGCGCCTTCACACTTGTGTTAGCAAGGGCGGAAAGCTCGCACTGAAGGCGGAGCTTCTAGTCTCAGCTTAAGGGTGAGCGGTGAGTAATCCGTAGATAGACTGGACGCAATTCTCACGTTCTGCTTATTTATATTAAAAACGTGATCCTGTCGCGCAAGCAAGAATCGCATTTACAATCTCATTTCCTCTATTCGAATCCTTTTTACCTAAATAAAACTGACAAAAACGTAGCAACTCGTAGAAATGTTTTGTAGATGATGTAAGCGCATAGAGTTAGTGTATAATGTACGCTAAAGGTTCAACTGGCGCTAGTTTCTATGCGACTTCCGGGACGCAAACTTGAATCAGACAGCAACATATATATATTCAGTTTCACCTTGTGTTGTACCGCAGGAAAGGCTACAAGCGCGAGCTCCTTGCTCTGGGGCACATCTCGGCGGCACAAGCTCTCGTGCACCAAGGGCAGCTGCCAACGCTATGAGCTCGCGCTTCTAGCCTTCGCTGCGGTACAACTTAAGGTGAAACGGAGATAGTCTGCTTTTGCGGTGCACATGTGCACTCCTATGGGAAAACGCGCGTGCATTTTGTCTCTTCGCCAGAAAATAACATGAAACACTTTTAATTTTTGGGTCGTACCGAAAAGTATGTACCTTTATTAACATTATAAAATTGTAATTGCTTTAGTTAGCGCATTTTCCTTGATCAGTGAACGACGTTTAACTTTGCTATATTTCAGGCCCAGGCCTGCGTTCCACAGCAGGTGTGCAAAAACAAGCGATGATTCTAAGCAAAATAACAATCGAAAGGAATGTAGAGTGCGTTCAAGGTTCGCCAGCATTCCAGTGACGCTTATATATTTCTAATAGGCCCGTCCTATCACTATATGAAAATGACCCAGTCGTGCACCTTTACGAGCAGTTAAAACATTCAAAACGTAAATAATAAAGTACGAGGGCTATGAAAGGCGCCTCTTTTTATCATTTTCTATGCCGGGCAGCTTTCATCAGGCACTTGTCCTCAAAGATTTCGAGAGTGCCGGTAATGTTTTGAACGTAGAACGAGCATCTTCGCACAGAACAGAAAGAATAAAGCAGGACCTTTTGAAAATTGGACTATAAAACGTGGCCTTCAATTTATTTTGATGGTACTTGCACAGGGAGCTACTGATCCAGTGTTACTGTAGTTATTGCCGTCTTTCTTGTGTTTTCCAGATGCCCTTCGTTCGTTTGGCACGTGTATCCCCCATGCTGAAAAAGCGCCGACGTCGTGTTCGCGCTAACAGTGTCCGACATTGCACAGAAATGCATGCACGAAGCCGTTTTAGCACCGTTTTTAATGCAATGAATTTGAAAGAAAAACGCCGTAACTGACCAATTATTTCGTCTGCCTGACTGAGCAATGTTCCAAGCTACCTAGTACGTACGAATTATTCGGGATATTTGCTCTTATATTCGAGCGCAGAAAGAAAATGCATTAATTTTTTACCTTATAAATGAATTACCGGGAGTAAATTTTTGATGGTTGCTGTCTGCCTCAATTTGCGACAGCACACTAGCACCAGTTGAGCCTCTACAGTACATTAAATTAACTCTGATGGGTAAACTCACAGTTATAAAGGCAACAGGGCCGGCTTGCTAGAAACAGCATCTCCAGCTCAGACTGGGGAAAGAAAGCACTGCAAAAGCCAGCGCACGAGATGAGCGGGACCCAAACCGCGCCTCGAGACGCTCGCGCGACCCAGCTTTGCAGTGAGCGTTCTTTCACCCTGGTTGCTGTTCCGAAATTTACTCGATCTTACTCCAGGGTTAGGGTCTTTGTACCTTGGTGTTCGGAAACCTACCCGCGTCTAGCGTTCTCCTATCCGTGTTGTCACGTGACACGACCCGCCGGAGTAACTCGAGTCCATTTGGGTGAAATTTGGAACACAGCCCCAGTCTCACCTGAGACGCTGTTTTAGCAAAGCCGGCCTAGATATCGCGCAGCCTTCCCCATTAAAAAGCTAATCTGGATGTTCTTTTTCTTTTTCACTTAATTATAAAGGTAGAAACCCAGGCATAGAAAAGTAATAAGTAATATGTCCCCGATACCGTACGTAATTATGGAAGTCTATATTAAACAAACTAATCTGGATTTTTTTCTCTCTCTTTATTATAAAGCTAGAAACCCAGGCATAGAAAGGGAATAAGTCACATACGATATGATCCCGATACCGTTCGTAATTATGGAAGTCTATATTAAACAGATGAAAATACCTGTAGAGAAAAAAAGGTCAAACAAAGAAAAGGATAACAGATGATTTCGATACTCGTAATTTGCCGCGAGCGTTGCTCCCTGCGGCAGCGATAGACTTCCGGAAATTAGGTCGAGGTACAAATTATACCTGATCCTGACCAGCCCTGCCGTGCGTGTCACAAGTTACCTGCTCATTACACGCGTAATCCACCGGCGCCGGAATACATAGCTTTCATGACTCGGGCTAGATTAAACTACCAGTCTCGAATGCAGCCGATTGAGTTTCTGAACTGGAATAACGCCCTTGGTCGCCCAGTCCAAAGGCGTCATTGATTTATGCGACCATATGTTGTCTAGAACTCTTGTCCAAAGCTGTATTTCGAGAAAACCTTCCGTCTGAGAGTTACTTTTTGTTTTAAGAAACTGACAGTGTGGAGTACAAAGGTACAAAAACTAAAAAGTGAGTTGACGTCCTCACAGCCTAGCCTAAGAGATTGCATCTTGACCGAAAAGCGGCGCGTCGTTAATAATTCTTTTCGTAAAAAAAAAGGCATCGGAAATTTTTTGAGATGTTTCAACATTTTTCTTTTTCACGAGTTTTCTTCGCAGTGCACTTTCGTTGTATTGGTTGTTTCAAGGAATCACCGAACAAATCTGTTTCAAATTGTGCCTATTCAGAACTCGACTGGGCTCACTCATCCGCGCGACGCCAGGGGGCCTTGTTTCAGAAAGCGTTAGTGCGTTCAACCGTCACTTCTTATAAATGTCGGAAACGTACGAAGTTAAAGAGTGCGCAGAAGGATAATCGACGGTGTGCGGAAATCGGGAGGACGTTGAATAGACTCGGATTAGTCTGTCCGATCGCGGAGGTACACTCTTTCTGTTTTAACTGCCACGTATTCCACTCATATTCTAAAGCACGCGATCAGTGAGGGAGATAGCTAATTAAAATCTGTTTTAGAGCCGCAATATATTGCGAGTGATTTCGATTCGCCAAAACATTAAACGGACGTGTCGCAAACCCTTACCTCGGCACGCATTTTTCTTGCATTGCAATGCTTGAAACGCCAAGCTGATCATTGATTTTTAGGTATACGTGTTCACAGTCCAACTACGCATACGTCCAACGGTGCAGATTTTGAAATTTCTGTCAGGTCGCAGTACCATCCACCCCAGCTGAACGCGATGCATTCGCGCTAATCGCTTCCGCGACACTGTGTCAAACCGAATTTGTTTCTCTAACGAGAAACATGAGCGTGCGTACGGCTCTCGGAGTCGTTTAAGGTGCTCAACATATTTGAATTCGTGGCCAATAAACACGCGACACAGGTTCCATTAAACTCATTGGCCCGAGAAGTGGGCCCCCAAAAGCGATTCTGCTGCGAACTGCAAAACATCTGTTAAACCAACAATGCAGGAATTTCGAGAGAAAAAAAAATCGAGAGCAGATTAACCTAGCGTCAGATATTTAGGCAGCGTGACCTTGGTCTGCCAGAGCATGGTGATAATGCTGCATGTTTATAGTTGAGACGTTTAGGCAATGCAGTACACCTGCCAACCTGGTGTATTTAACGTGCAACACGCTGCCAGTGATACACGATAGCACGCTGGCAAACACTTTATGTTAATAGGAGTTTTAGAATAGCGCACGCTAAAGCTTTGCGTGCGCAAAGAATAGCGTCGTCGCCACTGCAGCATGCTCCGAACGCAAACCAGGTTTTGCGCTTTGCGTGCGCAACTTAGCGTGCGCTATTTCTCGGAAATAGCGTGCGTACGCAAAGAGTCCTTGCGCTTCTCCAAGGATGATTCGTGATGAGAGGTTGGCTAAAGCCAAGACGAGCAGAGTTCAAAAAATGGCGGCTTCCAGGATTACGTCGGCGGCTGCTCCGGCGGCGTCGTGAGTACGACGTCGGCGGCATCCTCGCGACTGAGATTTTCAATACGGACGACATTGATACTCGGTTTGGCAACGATCACCGGCAACTCGATGCTTGCGACGCGCGAACATTTCTCGGCGAAGGTACGATGTGCGAAGGTCATTACACGAGACCACTCTTGCCGAGGCGACGCAAAGCGGACACGACCGGTCAACCGCTCGCGTCGCATTCTCATGTTAAAAACAAATTTAGAAAGGTACTCGGACTAAAAAAACTTGTTTTTACTAAAGTTACAGCATTTCGTGTGTGAAATAAAATTGTGACTGTATCTTGGTGGCGTCGGAAAGCGCTGAGATGTCTTGGGCTTTTGCGTCTCGACGGAGAAACGCTATTCTAAAACTCTCTCGCGTCGCGTGCGCTAATACAAGCGTCTAAATTTAGCGCTAGCGTGCGCTAAAATTGCGTACGTTATTCTAAAACTCCCTAATGTTACATAAACGACGAAGACAGCGACAGACCAGTAGCTATACCTTGTTCCACCATAAGCCCCGAGCGCAGCCAACGCTACGAGTCCATTAAATCAACCACGCAACGCTAAAAGCGGAGAGTCACGGCGTGAGTCTTCTTCTCTGCGTATGCTGTCATTGAATAAACCAATCGAGCGAAATGAATGCGCCGTGACCTCGAGATTTCAGTCTGCGTGTTTGTATGCAGTCTAGCCTTTGACTGCGTTCGGACTTATGGTGAATTGAAGTTTGCGTTATAGTTCGTGCTGTGGCCGAGTCGGAGAAACCCAACTTCGAATAAACGTTATAAAAAAATACTAAGAAAACAACGAGGGTAAGAAGGTTATTGGCACACAGGACAGGGCGTAGCTTTCAACTGATAGAATTAGAGATCACTTAGCTGCCACATTGGCAATCCCTGCCTGGCCACTTGGCTGTACACAGATGCGAATGCCACCCAGATTTTCATGAAACTAAGGTTGTGGGAAGCTTTAAAACAAAATAATGGCGCCAAATACGTGAAGCCTTCATGATTAAATCACATGGGCCGACTGTCTGTGTCAGCTTTCCTTCTTTTTCCCTTTCGGATGAGGAACGTGCCTTTATCAGCCAAGCCTCAGTCATCCACCAGTGTCGTCAGGCTTCTTCGAGTTTTGAATCTAAGTGTATCCTCTTTGCGCATGTGCACTTTTACAATTTTATACGTGTATTCTAATAAATTTCAGTCGAAAGCTACGCCCTGGCTTGTGCCACTCGTCTTCTTGTCCTCGTATTTTTTCTTTTGCGTATGTCCTAATTATGAATCAGAACCAACTAGCCCAACTCGCAATCTTAATTCAAGTAAACATTATTTGGCTTGCTTACAACCGCTGCTTACAACCCAAAACCTACGAATGTTTTACCTTTTTTTCCGCTATTTTTCGACGACCGTTGAGCAGATTGCAGTATTCGCCTGACCTTAAAACGCTATGCAGACAGGGTCGTTTCGAGCTCAAAGCAGCCCTTTTGGAAGGCTATGTGCATTTCTTGAAGTTACCGAACCGTGACCGTTTCTCCACCAATGTGTCACTTAGCACAACGCGGCACGCGCTTTCTTCCCAGTTACACCTACGGAAGCGCGTTCCACAGCTATGAGTTCGTTGACGTTCGGGTCGAGCAGCAAAACTATAGTTTGTTTCACACTTGGCGTACAACGCTGTCAAAGCTACTGGCGCGAGCGCGTGGCTTCATCTATGGTTTTGTTTGCGCGAGAACGCGAGCAAATGATCAACGAGTTCAAGCCCCAGTCTCGCGCCAGTAGCTTTGACAGCGTTGCACACTAAGTATGAAACAGAGTGTAGATCCGACAGGCTGTTCACTATTTCTGTTCCAAGCAAACGGAGACTCTACTGTTGTAACAACAGAACAGTGTTCGGGCTTGGCATGTCAACTGTTCTACTGACTTATCAGTAGTCATATACCTTATGATAAGTATTTCATACGTCTAGCAGAGTTCGTGCGTGTGGTTTGGTAGAGGAAAAAAAACGATATAGGACTCTAGCAAATTGAACATAAACACAAAGAACCCTAAGGCTGAACCTGATACTTTGCCTCAGTCTGGAGGTTCTTCGTACTTATGTTCGATTTACACCAGCTCGTTTACACCCTTAATTTGTCTCGAGCAAACTGCCTTATTGTAACCCCAAGTACGATCCTGAAGTCACAACTTAAAATGCGCCTGAGTAGCGGCCCGAGCCATCCTAATTTCTTGAGAAACAAAAATGGCAACTTCATGCACAGGTTCGTAGGTTAATATAGTCACACACTTTGACAGTGAATGTTACCTGCAATCATAAAGGATACAACCCTCCCCCCCACCTTTTTTTTCCAACGTCTTTTTTTTGTGGGTGTTTTTTACGACAATTTAAAGCGAGTGAACAAAACGCAAGGCACCCACATTCGCTTTATTCTTTATTGTCCACAGAAGTCCGTACAACAGCCTACTCCCTCTATATTTGACGATCCGAAAAAGAAATGAAAAGTTTGTCAACTCTGCTGCTGACGTTTTTCCATAAAGTATTTGCAGTGCAAGCTCCTTGCCTTGCACGAGACTTTTGCTTTTCAGTTCATTGTGAACATCACAAAAAAATAGTCTAAGCACCACAATAAAATTTAAAAAAACTACTCAGGGCCTGTCACAGGCGCAAAACCAAAATACAATCCAGGTCGTTCTCTAACATCTCGAGGAGAGCAATAAAAGGGAGAAGTTAATCCATCAGTTAGTTCACGGGTCACGTGTTGCGATTATTAACCCGTCAAGACCCCTTCAGTCTCGCAGACAAAGAAGCCACTGATAAAAAAAGATGATCCTTTAACCATTATCGACGTTTTCTTTCCTTACATCCCATTTTTTATACGCACGAAATTCAACGTCGCTTCCGGCGTGTTTCCCGGTTATTTGACGAGGCTCTATCGCGACCACGCTCAATTCATTCGGCGGCGACCGATGATTATACTCCGTTTCACCTCCCGATGGACCGCGGGGAACACTTCGGATCATCTTGGCCAATTGAATTTCCCGTGAGCGTCGCGTGTCCTTCGGATTGGGGGCGCAGCGTCGAGCCCCGAGCGCCTGGTCACGTGGTATACGTCCTCAACGCTGGATTGGCTGGGATTGGCTCGATAGCGTCGGCTCCGGTTATAGATCGTGACGCCCGGGTGGCTGCTTCGGTCCGTCGGCGTGCGTCACTTTTGCGCGCGGCAGTTCGTCGCGGGATTCCAGGCGCCGCTGCCCGGAACTGTTTCGTACTCGATCCATCACGGTGAAGAAGAGGACTGCGGTAGACGCGCACTCGCTCCTCCGTCACCTCGTGGACCTCGTAACCTGTGGCTCGTGCCAACGGTGCAAATTCTTGGGCTTCCCGCCCCGCGTTCTGCACTTGCCCCCTCCCTGGGAATAGGTGAACAATACAGACTACACACAGGCACCGAGAGCTAAAGAAGTATTAAAGTGAATTTTGAGATCGTCTTTTAATGATTCCATCTCAATATATGCGTCTTAAAACGTCTGACTAGTATGTGTGACCTTTGTTTTTCTATTAAAAACGCATGCAAACATCAGGACACGCCTCTTTCCGAGATATATCCCGTAGCGAGTAACAAGTAAGTGATTACTTGTAATGAATTACATTTTATTGTAACTTTTTTAACGCTTCAGTTTTTTTTTTTTTTTTGGTAACGTTCGTTATTATTCAATTGGTATTTTTGTGCAATCATTTTCGAGTAATCAATTACATCTTTCAGAAAAACTAAAATTATGGAGTCGAGCTTTTTTTCTACGATTAAAAAATCGCTTTTTTCCGTGCGCCACTCGTCTATGTTGCGCCGCTTCCCCCTCAAGCCCATCCGTCGAGAGAGTCTTCAACAGCAGTCGCCACTCGAAGTTCTCGTCGGTCGTCTTCCCACGTTTCCTGGCGAAGATATCTGCCGTCGACGGTCATATATCTTCGCCAGGAAACTTGGAAAGACGACCGACGAGAACTTCGAACGACGACTGCTGTTCTAGCATAACAAGGTGGGAATGACAAAAAGAAACAATATGTAACCACTTGGAACGCGTGTATGCATTTTTAAATTCGTAATAATATGTTAAAAAAAGTAACGTGAAAAGTAATCGATTACTTTCTGGTAATTTTTCAATTACTTTTGCGATACAGCAATTGATTTCTGTAATCATTTCCATTTTTCAATAAAGTAATACACATATCTCACCAGCCTGTTTGACTAGGCCACCGCTGCCGCAATGCATCGAGGGAACCTTATCCTTTCTGGACGTGCGAGAACCTTGCTGGAGCTCTGTGTGTGTAGAGCACGAGACGGCACGAGCCCTCGCATGCACGGCCGTCTGCCTCATGTGAACTAAAGTTATGGAGGTGACACGTATGCGCCGAACACTTAAGTACAGTGACTTAAGGCCGGTTCAGACACTTGCGTTTGAGTGCGTTTGACTGCGTTGCGGCGAGAACCGAAAGCGAGTCACCGGCACATCAGTGCTTCGTGTGAAGCGTGGAATCCAATTCAAGGAATCTTCTTGGCACGCGATATAAGAAGCAGGGATGTCCTGGCGTCTCACTGCCGCAACGCAGTCAAACGCAGTCAAACGCAACCGTGTGAACCGGGCTTTAGTGAGATCGGTCTATTGTAATTGATTACATTTTTTCACTAACGCGCGCGAGACTGGGCATATATCTTAGAAAAGTGTTTTGTCGCGATGTTAGGTCCTGTCTTGAATTATTAAAAAAGAAAGCCACGCGGATGAATGTATTTTTGGCTTTTTTAGGATGCTTAGAGCGCATAGATTAAGTTTATGCCAAAAAAAGTCTAAAATCTGCTTTAATGCTCCGCATTAAAGGAAGGCGATGCGTGGCGTGTTCCGAGAATATAAATAAGTGCTACTCATCCAAACAAATAACTGCGTCAAACGATAAGATTGCCAAACAACCAATCATGAAGTAGAAAGCGGGATCATAAAACGCCCAGCCTTTATTGAACTGTCAGACTAATCGACTAATTCCAATTCGAATAATCATTTCAACCAGAACTGGGCGCTCTCGTCTCATCCTCTCCCCAGCATCTGCGTTTTTGAAGCTGTCGGTGCCAGTAGCAAACTCTGCAGAAAATTAAATGAGAAAACCAAAATGCGGTGGCGTCTATGGCTTGTTGCGGAGCGCCTACACATCAATCGTTGCAACCTCCCGAAGGAAATCTGGCGAACGACGCGCGGTCAGAAGAACATGTCCAAAGGTATAAGTGAAGTCTCCGCTCTCTAACGTTCAGTATTGAGTGTCCCCATCGCGGCGACCTGACGTTTCTGCAGGTCTTCCATGGCTCATCGAGTGTTCTACGGGAATGCAAATCCAACGTCCCCGCTTTTTTCTGTTTCCTGCTATTGATGTACACTAAATTTTGCCGTAGGGTTTTCGGCAACCTTTCAAAACTAAGAGAGAGAAAAACATTAAAAAAACAATCGATTTCTTGTGCGTGTGTATTGTATCGCGCTCTGTACATACGAGCATATTTTAGAAGGCACGATAACGGCGTGGAAACGCTCAACTCTAACAACATTCTTTTTTTCTTTAGTTAAGCTAAAATTGGAACAAATGGCGGAATGGAGATGGTTGTTTGAATTCCGGTAATGCACTCTAAAATATTTCGCAGCCCTCCCCTTCGTGTACGACTTTTGGGAGATAAAAATTTCGCAATAAGAAAGCCCGGCGAATGATAACGCTGAAAAAAAAAAAAACCTTTGAAGAAAGAATGAAGTGTGCGGTTTGACGATGATCGTGACGCAGGCATGTAATACAATATGACATTGCGGACTTCAATTTTTAAGTTAAAACGTTATAATAATATCGCCTTTCGTAGTAAGACCCCGTACATTGTAGCGTTGGCTCTCCGAGTGTCCTGCCAGAACATTGAAGCGTGGACTTTTTATTATTTTTTGTTTACACTGCAGATAGTTCTTGATTCGAAAGCTTATTTCAGGATATCACGACGTTGTGACGTGTTTCCTGTATCTTAAATAGACTTCGAGGTGTCGCAAATCGTTTCCAGCTTTTCTTCTATGTTTAAGATTACAATGCACAACCACGTACGCGTGCTTGAAGGAAATGAATGCAATTTAAACGTTTATCTTGCGAGTGAAGTTGTTAAACACAATGAAGAACTTGTAGTAGCAAAACACTCTCAAAATGTATCGTGTAATACCCGAAATAGTTAGCTTTCGAACATACTTCAAAACAGAGAAAACAGAGTGCGACAGAAATAGCTATCAATGTACTTAATCGCAGACAACGACCTTCGGAACGTTAAGCCACGAACTATTCAGTAGCAATCGCGTAACTACGACGCTAATACTTCGTATCATCCGCTCAATCTTTAACCAGCCGCGAACGGACTCGATCGACGCGCTGAAAAAACCGGTTGCGCGGGATCCCCCATAATAACATCCTCGCGTAAAAAAAACACGGGAGAGAAACAATTGGCACCTTCGTCTTCAGGAAGGGAAAGAACGTAGCCAGGAGGTCTGTTTACCTGCCACACGCCCAGCAAGCACCACACGCGAGCAATCAGTCACCTAGACTGCGCAAGTAATTTATAACCCTCCCCCTTAACACACACCCCTACTTCGTTTCAGCTTACGTCCAGGAGCATCCGAAACTACGAGCTAATGGAACCAATCTAACTGCATCAAAAGCGAAAGTCACGTGGCCTTCCTGTACATTATTGGCCCAGCGATGATAAAACACGTACATAAACATTACGAACGTCATGATGGTGCTCTTTTTAAGCTGTCTGCCTTGGCCCCATCCGCACGTAGCGTCTGGGTGCGTCATGGATTTCATGTGGAACAAAGTTTAACACACTCCCAGGTTGATTCAAACACCCCTTCCCTTTTAGAATAGTCTACATAAAGTACAGAAATCTATGGTATACACCCCTCCCGAAACCCTCCCAAAGATTTGTAACCCACCCAAAAACAAAAACACATGTTGGTAATCCTGGGCAAAACCCTGCATCGTAAGAAATATGGAGCGACTACTTTACCGTAGAGCACTTCGGAGAACCAGTCGCTGCAGTCTACGCAAATGACGAAGCTAAAAGACTCATAGACCTAAAAAGAGACAGTCCGAGCTGTGGCACCGGGCATGACGTTTCACCATGCTAAGTGCCACAACGCATACTTTTTTTGTTTGTTTGTGTAAATATTGTTTTCAGCTTCGTCACTGGCACTTTCGGGTGCTTTGCGGGAAAGCAGACACTGTCGATTCCTTAAACAGTGATGGTCCTCGTCAAAGGAGAAAAAGGCACTCACGTTGACGAAGCCGGCGAAGATCCGGCCCCGGAGGACGCGTCGGCACCGTCCACCGCGCCGTTGCAGGCCAGCTCCAGAGTGACGGACGCGTCGTCGGGCAGTTGTCCGAGCAGGCAGTTGCCGTGCTCGAAGCCCGTCACGCACGTGCCGTTGACGCGAAGCACCACGTCTCCGGGTCGGATGAGCCCCGTGCGGTCCGCTTCACCGCCGGGCACCACGCTTTGCACCACGGCCCTGGGGCCCGCCCCACCGTCGCAGGACGACGAGCCTCGGCGACCACGGGCGGGCGAGCCCAGCGGGCTGCAGCCGGGCCTAGGGCTCGAGCCCTGGGGCCCCAACACGAGCCCCAGGCCGCCCTGGCGTCGCTTCACCAGGGACACGGGTCGCGACATGCGGCGCGCTGATGGCTCGGGGGTCTGGCTGCGCTCTACTCCGCGCGCCGTCGGCTTCTCCGCGCGCAAAACTTTGGCGCGACGCTTTTTGCGTTCCGACGGGGGTTCGCGGGAGAGGAGGACAGGCTCCTCTCTCTCGCTGGGTGCTTCGATGGTGGGGAAGGGAGAAAGAGAAGGGGGAAAGGGGACCAATCCCGAGGCGCTTCCCAGGTCTGGGGAACCTGGGTACCGCCTGGCGCTGGGATAGAGCGGGCGCGACGGGGCGTCTTTGTATCCGAGGATGTTAAGCCGTGAACAAATTTGTCGAAGATACTCCTGAAATCGGACTGTTATCAAAAAGTACCTTGTATTTTGCTCAGAGTATTCATGAGCGTCACGATTTACCCTTTTTATTCTGACGATTGGCCTGTTTCCACCACACTACTAGTGGTGTGGCAGAAGTTACTTGTAAGTAGTTCCTTCATAATTAGTTTCTTTTCAGTTCCAAACTTCACACTGCAGTAGAGTCACGCGTTTAGGCTAACCTGTATGTCCTTTATACACTTACATCAATGTCGACACCCTTTCGACTCCACAATTTGTTTTGTTTTAAAACTATGAAACTATTTGTATGCAAATTATAACGTGGCTGATGCCCTAACCATATATTAACTGGTCGGGAATTCTTCAATTTACTTCTTCGGTTTATACAGCTGAGGAAGGTTATAACTCAACTCTACTCCGTACCATACCGCCTTTTAAAGTTTATTGTAAAACATTTCAACACATGCAAACAATGGCCGGTATCAAAAGAGACGCTGCGAGAGAACAACTGCCCAAAGGAACACTTTTGCAAATCAGCTACTTGATTAGCGGTTGCGTAAGTGGCACAGCTCATTTCCTTTGAATATAAAAAGGGGAAATGGGTGGAATTCCCTAGACTTGTTTCCAAATGCGTTCTACAAAGACACGAATTCAATTCAGACATTGTGTACCGACAGCGTCTATGACTGTTTTTTTCCAGCTGTTCGAGAGAAAACGTTTATATTATGAAATCCATATACAGACCATACTGTCCTGCGATAAACCCGTTATTTTGCCCATCCCGAGCAGGTAGATGAACCTTTCTTAGTTTGCCGGGAACAAAACGTTCCTGCTGCGAAGAAACTTGTAATTATAATAGAGATGACAACGTAGCTAAGTAATATTTACCATTCACGAGAAATGAAAGCGTGTAACTATAAAAGATAACCGGAAAGTGACTACTCACCAATTTCAAGTTACTTATATCTAGGTACTTGCGAACCCTGGTCGTGATCATCATCCATAATCTCTGTCTGGATAGTCTACTTTTTCTTTTTTGCTTTGTTTAACAAATTACTGTAACTAAAGTCAGAGTCCAATGGTTTGTGACCCAACCCTCGAAACTCTGAAAAGCGACGACGACGACGGTCCAGAGAAACCGGTGTTAGCGGCGATGAAAAAAAAAAACTTTAATCAATCAATCAATCTTTTATTTCGCATCAGAAACTGATGTGGCTCTGCCGGGGCAAAAAGTTAGAAGTTTGACTTGACAAGGCCTCTGCAGACTTACAATTGGCACACGGCGACATACTACATTTCAAGTGTCAATATTTACTTAAACTTGAGGAAGAATACGAGAAGTTTAATTATCCTATACCAACCCGCTCGTTCTGTCCTAATATTTACAGTTTTCGGGCCTTTAACATTGAGCAAAATAAAAAAATAACAGCATCAATTAATCACACTATCAAAGGTAGCAGATAAATAACATATATTAGGCACGTGACGACATATTTAGCTACATAACGGGATTTTAAAGATCATAACCGTATTACCTCAACGAGAACAACATTATACAGAACACACGACCCCACAATACAAGCGAAATTTTAATGTAGAGAAAATTTCTAATTGTACTGGGATACAGTTTCTCGATATTTGTCAAATTATGATTCTGAAATTTATTTAGGACAAGTGGAAGATTGTGCCTTAGCATTTGGAACCCGTGATTTGTACGATTTATAAGTATTTTCCAATGCTCACCCTCACGAACGTCGGAAACCCTGATATTTGGTGTTAGGTTTCAAATATGTCCAAGGAAAGGCTCGTTAGAACGAAGGGCAGATCTATATCGTGTCAGTAGAGTAGACTCATATAGGTCTGGGACAGTTATTAGATATAGTTCAGTTAAACTGTGGAGGTGTATGCGTATCGAAAGGTACACATACACCTCCACTGTTTCCTCCCGGTAACATACGCCCGGTAACTCTTTTTTTATAAATAATTTATATCGCAGGTCTTAGCAAACTGTGCACAGGGGTTAGGTGTACAAAGTGGCCGACAATAATGAGTCATTAATTAGAGACAGAGCGCTTGAGACCGCAGTAAAATTGGTTTCCATCATCCTGCTCTCGTGCTTTCGTAAGAGTTAATATTCTCTCCATCATCTTCGCTTGTCCACGCTACGCCGGTGTAGCGTGGTGGAGTAGTGCCCAAGACTGCCTTGGCGCTAGCCCAAACGCCCGCCGAGCCCTCGACGAATGTCATGGATTTCCTCGCAGAATCACAAAAGAAAGCTAGGCCACGACCTTACCAACAGAGCTCACGCACAATCCGGCCCCGACCAAGGAAACGGCGAGAAGATTGAATTACGCCCAGGCTGCCGGTATACCTGCGCGCGGTCTCTGTGGCCGAGCGTATTTCACTTTGAAAACCCCAAGTCTTGAACGCATGTGTACATACAGCGACGTTCCATCACTTACAAGGGAGCAGCTAGAGGGGATACCACACTTGCTGCAGCTGGCACGCACGATCATTCTCAGAATAGACCAGTCAAATAAATCCCGGTCTACCAAAAAGCATGTAAGCGAGCGAGCTGGTTAAATTAGACACTAAACTTCAAAACTAAGAAAACACAGAAAAAAACTTAACACCGTTGCTTTAAGGGTTGTGTTTGCTCTATTTCAAGGTTCTCACTTTTATTGTTTACTACTAGAGACACCGAAAAATTGGGTAGACGAATCAGTTGAACACGTGCATGATACGCCTTTATTTGAAGGTACATTGTATTCTACAACTTTTAACGATTAATTACGAGTAAAATACAAACCCTGTTGATAGAGTTTTCAATAAAAAAATTGATGTGGTTTCTAAAGGGTGCGACAATTGGCAAATGGCTGTAAATTGTAGCAATAACCAGGAAAAAATACCCAGATTAATTTAGCTACACTC
Source organism: Ixodes ricinus (assembly GCA_037355805.1). Lineage (NCBI taxonomy): Eukaryota > Metazoa > Arthropoda > Arachnida > Ixodida > Ixodidae > Ixodes > Ixodes ricinus. The sequence continues at coordinate 212,703 of JAZHYW010015576.1, forward strand.
TTCAAAGGATCACAGTTGACAAAGTATTCATGTGTGAAAATCTGGGACCACTAATAACATCTGATTTCATGTTGGAATATACACGTCGACTTTATTGCACGCAAAGCAATGAATAAAGTGTGGACCATAAAAAAGCGACTGAAAAACTGCTCGAGCAATACAAAACTAGTTGCCTATGAGACATTCGTAAGGTCTTCTTCACTTGAGTGTGCAGACGTTGTTTGGTACCGGCACACTAAGTATAATAAGTTAGCAAGAATTCAGAAGAAAGCGTTGCAATTTATTTAGAATAGATAAGGCCGGAAAGAATACGTCTATTTCGGAACTTTATGTCCAGACCGGTCTACCTTAGTGTCACTAAATAAAGCTAGACTACCTTTGTGTGGTGGCGTTGGACGATGACGATGCCCTTCCGGCCGAGCAAGTAACGACATGTTACGACATGTGCGGGGGGAGGATGCTGAACCAGCTTTACTTCGATGATGATGATGTGCTTATACACAGATGTTGGCGTGATACACAGCGCCCTCCTATATACAACACGTTCTCAGAGAAACGTAGAAAAAATAGTCGACAAAAGGAATTTTTTCTTTTTGGTAGCTATATTTTGGAATATCAAATGTACTTTAATTTCAGCAGATCCAGGAGCCACAAAGAAACAAACATTCCAAAACACTCCATGAAATCATGTGCAGAACAGATGGTTATAAATACTCATTTTCTTCGAGCACTGTTCACGAATGAAACTCGCACCCCGCTACAACTGTCTCTTCAGATTGCGTGTCTTCGTTTTTTATACCCATTGAATGAGATTCGCCAGGATTTTAATATTTCAGGTTTACTAGTTGTTTGATGTTTTACTTTTTTATTTGTGTGTAATCTTTTTTGTTGTTGTTGTTGTTTGTATAAAAATTATAATAACGTGTATTTCTCACTCCTTGAGCAGGGTTATGTTTATTTAAAAAAAATATGGTTCTGCGCACCAATCCTGGGTACATTGGTATCACACCAATTTGTATTGACTTTTGTTGAGATCTCAATTTTATTTTTTCAACCTTGGCTGCCCCCTGGTGGCCGGTAGTGTGTGTAAATAACTAAATAAATAAACAAGCAGAATAAGACTGAAAAGTACATTACCGATGTTTTAACATATTAAAGCTAGATATGTTTCTACTCGGTTACTATAAAGGGATTTGTTTGTATTTCTTATCGCTTAAAGAAGTTTACATAAACACATAAATCAGAAGATTTCCTCATCGCGGTAAAACAGTCGTTCATATTAAAAAATAGCGCAAAAAAGACGGGACAAAAAGACGAAGAAGCACACAGGACAAGCGCTAACTGGCAACTAAAGTTTATTAAATGCTTCCAACTTTGCTATTGCCGTGCACGCACGTAATCTCGTCTCAAGAAAAACATGGCGTACCGACAAATCAGTAGATATAGCCCGCACACCGCCTGTTCAAAACGTCAGTAAAACAGCTATATATCACCCCTCCGCACAATCCGAACGAGGAAAGGAAAAAGCGCCGTGCTATTATTTACAAGGCAGATAGTGTTAATGAATCTGTACTCTTCGGTTGCATTTACACCAATGCGGCGCTGACGCAAACGTCTTTGTCGCAAGCATGTATATTTGCTCTGCTCCCGCAACTACGTTTCTAACTTTCCTTTGTTGCGTCCCTCCACCTGCGCAACGTCCAGCATGGGGGAACAATCACAAGTTTTACAATATGAATATGAATGTCAATTACCAACTTGCCCAGCAGACCAAGCTTTTATAAAACAGTCGATTTAAGTTATCATGGGTCATCTCCAACCTTCTGGGGCATTTGTCCTTTGCGTCCTCTTTCGGAAGTTTTATGCAAAACGATGCAACAATATATAATTTAGTCGAAAATATTTATAAATTGTAATGCTCCCTGCAAGAATTAAGGACAAAATACAATATTAATTAATACTGTTCATAAATTATGGAACGTATATGTTGTATTACTAGGCCCGATATATTTCTTTGCATTAGGTCCCAAAATCCATTTTTGGAAATCCCTAAATTTCATGTCCACATATTGAAAAAAAGAAAAGAAATAGTCCCGAGGATTGCAATAGCGTGAAAGTCGTGACATATCCAGCATCTTTTTTTTATTACTTTTATAAATAATTTGTATTTCTCGGAAATTTTTCGTGTCTACCCAATACTGAGCCCCTGGAAGATTGCCATCCCCTTGCATATCAATGGATGGAGGCGAGACGTCCTTCAATAACGCTGATGCTTGTTGGAACTTGGATCGATGATATAAGGCACTGAGAAAATTCAGACTGAGAGAGAAATAAAATCGGGCTAAATAAATGTTTACCGCCAATTCGAAATTTGTAATTTGTTTCAGTGCTCATCACAACGTGCAAATCAGAGGTTTGTGTGGCTTTATGAGGACAACAGGGAATTGTCAATGTTTTCTATTCTACTATTTCGCAGGCTGTAGGGTCCGATTGTCGAAAGAGCACCGGAGCAAATGTATCGTTAGGAAAAAAGAAGTGGGGCTCGGACTGAAGGGCGAGGGCAGTGCTCGCTCGGATCTGCATTGAACGGTCACTGTGGACGCACCATCCAAGTCCAACTTCATTTATCCCATTCATCCATCCAGAGCCTTACAGGTTGCTGGAGGTCAGCGGCTTCCTGCACCCCCCCCCCCCCCCAAACATATAGCTGTGCAGTGGACAGACCACCCAACGCCCGCCCATGACTGACTAAGGAGGTAACACAGCCAGCGCCCGCTCTGCACCCGCTGTGACTATCAGTCACCGCCAGAGAGACCCTCAAATATTCACGGGCTCTCCTGACTCGGACGTGAATGACTGCCTAAAGAACTGCGAGCGCATCAGTCAGCGCCACGGATGGGAGAACTCATTCAAGCTTGCCAGTGTGGTCTTCTTTCTTAAAGGGACACTGACAGGGTATTTATGCTGGCCAAGGTTTTTATTTGTAGATTACATATGAGAGCCCAACTACCCAGAACACAATTTGTGGCTCGAAATTCGTTTTCTTTCCACCCGAAAACCACCGATCGAGAACTGGCCGGTTTGAGTCGCACTCACTCTCTTCTCCGTGGTCACGTGCCGTTTTCTATGGTTTAGACACAACCACCAAATATAATCAAAGTCGTGGGTAATCGAAGGCACATACACAATACTAAAAATAGAAAAAGAATACGATACCCATTTTTATTGGCTTCTAGAAAACTGCAAATACGTTGATTGGAAAAAGAAAAGTTGCACAGCCACGTGACTTCCACCAACTCTCTCCTCTTCTATATTTCTTCTTCCTCCCCAGTCCAGTTTCGGTTTCGGTTTCGAGCAGTTGCGTATTTTGACTTTATTAAGAGTATACGTGATGCTGAACCAAAATGTTGATTGGGTAGTCTTCTGACACCCCAATAAATCACCGGGCAAAAACAACAAAACAATTTTGGGGGGGGGGGGTGTTAGTGTCCCTTTAAAGACATATCGCTCCGGTGGCTTGACAACCACGAAGAAGCCACCAATTCTTGGGAAGACTTCAAAACGGCGTTTGTAGACGCTTTTTGTCAACCCGAACACCGCAAAGAGAAGGGTCGAGACCAACTGCAACACCGATACCAGACGACGGCAGAATCTTCAACCGCCCACATCGAAGAAGATGTCCCCCAACTGTGTCGCCGAGTCGACCCCCACATGAGTGAAGATGACAAGAACCGCCACCTGCATTAGTGCGCTCTCGCAAGGACCATTTTCAAGCGTAGTCTCCAAGTCTCCGCCGAACGTTACTCGAGCTCTGAATGTCTGCTCTGAATGTCTGAATGTGCTTGCTTCCCAGACTTCCGATGCGTTCTACGACATCCAGTCTGCTATTCGAGGCGAGCTCTGCTCTGCTTTAGAGCCGCTGACGCTGATTACTCCCCGCATGGCCCTGCCGTGCTCCCGCCAACACCCTTGTGCGCATGCCAGGAACTCCCAGCTTCATATGAAGCACGATACGGCAACCTCCTCCACCAAGCCGCCAAGCGGATGTCTGGAGGATTTACGACAACCGACCGATATGTTTTTATTACCACGCTCTCGGCCAGGTCTTCTGCTATTGCCAACGCCGGTTAGGTAAAAACAAGCACCCCCCCCCCCCCCCCCATGCTTCCTTCTTGATACCGCAAATACAAGAACTTCGAAGGCCGCCGTCTTTCTTATGATCAGCGGCACATTGGTAACTCAGTCTTCCGCTGATTCCCCGGAATCCTACGCGGACAGCACTAACACCGGATTAGTTGCTCACGAAAGGTCTCCCAGCCCCGTCGCGGAAGCTTCACCCCGCCGTGGTCGCTTAGCGTCGCCCTGCCCCACTCGTCGCCAATCTATTTCCCCCTTCAACGATCCCATCCTTTCAGCATCTCAGCAATCGAACTAGAGACAGGCTGCATCTGAACAATATTCAAAATAACTCTCTTTTCGTGGGATCAACGAATGTGAATGTGGAAATATGACATCAAATATTTCTTGCTTTCGTTCCCACTGGCGCAGCAAAGTGTGCATTCCCGAGAACGTCCGTCGGCGCTTGCAAAAAGTGCTCACCCCCTATCTGATGGCCACCTGCTCCGCATGAGCAATGGTGAATTGGTGTCGGCCGCTCGGGTACTGCAAGGCGCACTTACGGCTTGGTGGCAGCCGATGCGTTTTCATGTTCACTGTACTTACTACTTGTGCTGCTGATGTCATTCTTGGTTGAGATTTTCTTTCTCCAACCGCCGCCTTCATCGACTGTGCAAATCGTGAAACTCATATAAATCCTTCAGGCGGCATCAAGGAACGTATTGATACGCCACTTACATATAGATCATGACCTGTTACTCACTCGGCCGTTACTGATCGTTTCGGACTCATTCAATGGAGCCTCTGACCTCGTCGAACCTATTCATTCTACGTTTATGAAAAAAGGAATTGTCTCCATCGCAGGAGATAAATGTCACCTCTGGATCACCAACACTTCAGTCCAGTCGCCGGTAGTTCCTAGAGGCAGCGGCATCGCTACACTCCAGATGCCTATTGAGGAAAGTTTCGCTACACTAGTTCCCGCTGCTTCAAATACCAAGCCCCTCGCCGACATTAACTTCACCGAACACATACAGAGGATGACAGACGCAGCTCTACTTCCAGACCAACTTCACCAATTGGTCTTTTTACTCTACCAAGGATCTTTTCGACTTTAGCGACCAAACGTTAGCCCGAACGATGCTTGTCGAACATAACGTTGATACCGATGGCTCACACCCGATTCGAGGTAGATCGTACCGAACCTCCGCACCGTAGCGCCGAGTAATTAGACAACACGTTTATGACATGGTGGAAAAAGGGTGATCGAGCCTTCGTTCAGTCCTTGGTCGTCCACCATCATCCTTGTTGGGAGGAAAGATGGCACCTGACGCTTCTGTATGGACTGTCGTCGTCTCAACAAAGTCATGGAAAAAGACGTCTATCCGCTGCCCAGAATCTACAATCTACTCGTCACGCTACAAAGCTAGTCCTATTTTTCATCCATGGACCTTCGAAGCGGCTACTGTCAAGTTCCTCTTGCCGCTGCTGATAAACCTAAGACGGCCTTTATAACGCATGATGGCCTTTACCATTTCAACGTCATGCCTTTCGGACTTTGTAATGCGCCTGCAACATTCGAGTACATGATGAATGCTCTGCTTCGTGGCCTATTTTAGAATATTTTCTATTATATCGACGATATTGCTGGCTTTTCTCCTCAGTTTGGAAGAGTACATCTCACGACTTCGCACAGTTCTTGAATGCATTCGTACTGCTGGACGCCAATTGAACTAGAAGATCATTTTCGGCGCCCAGAAAATAAAAGTGCTCGGCCATCTACTCAGTGCCGATGAAGTGTCCCCAGATCCTGACAAGTTGCGAGGCATGTCAGAGTTCCTTGTCCCACAAAACGTCAAATATATGCGGACGATTCTAGGTTTATGCGCCTACTCTCGAAAGTTTATTCATCGATGTTCTCACATTGCTGGACCTTTAAATCAACTGCTACGCAATGGCATCGGTTTTCAATGACGGCAAGCCAAACATACATCATTTGAACACTTGAAATTTGCGTTTACAACAGCCCCTGTTCTTGGTCACTTCGTTGAAGATCATTACACCGAAATTCGAACCAACGCAGTGGAGAGGGAATGACGCTGCTCTTGATCGTAACCTCACAACAAACAGGAGCGCGGCATCGTGTATGCTAGCCCAACCCTCACAAAAGCCCAGCGCAATTTTTCAACTGCAGAAATGGAATGCCTAGCAGTCATTTGGGCAGTTTCTAATTTCGCTCCTTATTTGTGTAGCTCATCCTTTCGTATTATCGCAGACACAGCAAAACACGCGCTTTGCTGGCTTGCCATTCTAAAGGACCGATCCTTGGCCACTGGTCCTTGAAACTGCAGAAATACAGCTCAGACGCCTTGGCCACTGGTCCTTGAAACTCCAAAAATACAGCTTCACGAATGCGTATAAATCAGGCAGGCGACACCTCGATGCCAACAGTCTATCGCGATGTCCTCTTCCCAGCCAGGCGTCCCTTTCGTATGGGCCTCACACACTTGACAGTATAGCAACCCTTGACAATCTCGACACGGCATCAGGACTACTCACTGACGATTCTCTCAGGCCACTGATACATTACTTGCCAGGTTTCACAACATCTTGCCCTCAGCCTGTCCAGCGACGTGCCCGCCTCTTTTCTCTTCGAAATAACGTCCTTTACAGACGCAAACTACGAACCCCAAAGACGTCAATGGCTTCTTGCAGTACCCCGACATTTACAAAAGTGCACAAGTCAAGTTAACAATGAATATCATACGGCCGGGTACCGCGGATTTTCGAAAACGTACTTCCGAATTCGTGACAAATTATTTTGGACCGGCATCCAATGAACGATTAACAAATATTTGCGGGCATGTCACTCATGTCAAATGACGAAACGACCCACAAAAACGCCTCCCGGACCTCTCCGGTAAAATTCTCCACCCTGTGAACCGTCTCAACGCGTAACAGTCGACTTCCTTGGCCCTTATCGTCAAACCAAAACAAACAAAAATTTGATGGATAATTCTAGCAATTGACTACATAAAACCATACGCCCAAACAAACGCACTCCTGGCAGCCACAACCATTCATGCCGCCTGTTTTTATTTTTTAATTCTTTCTACACAAAATTTTTGTCAGACACGACTCCCCTCAGTATATCATCACGGACCGAGGAGCACCCTTCATGGTGACCCTTCTTCAAGAAGTCTGCCGCTTTGCAAGCACAATTCACCACATAACTACTGCCTACCATCCACAGACAGATAGGTTGGCAGAAAGGTTCAATCACACCCTAGTCGACATGATTTTCAAGTATCTTATAGATGATCAGGATAATTGGAACTCTATTTTGCCATACGTAACATATGTCTCAATACCAGCCGGCAGGGTAGGATTTTCGCCCTATTATCTTTTATGTGCAAGAGAGCCGATGTCCACCATTGACACGTTGTTACCAGTTACGTCGATAACTGTTCTCTCGAAATATACCTCCAAAATATCCTGTCCCGTGCTGAAGAAGTTCGACAGCTCTCACCTATTTGTACCTCCCAACTTCAACCGATCCTTCGTCATGGTGAGCACCACCATGACGTCCCCTACAATGTTGGCGACGAGGTCCTCTTCTGGACACCTTCTCGCCAGACTGGAAGTTGCGAAAAACTTAAGGAACACTTCAAAGGTCCATTTCAAATCTCTCGCATGATGTTCTCTACAAATTACCAAGCAACACCGGTACATCCGCTGCACCACTACCGCTCTAACTCAGCCGATATCGTCCACATTGCGAGGCTCAAACCCTACCGCCGTCAAGTCCCATAACATACTGTGGCCGTTGGATCGGCCTTTTTCCCAAGGGAAGTATATTGTTAGGAAGAAGGAAGTGGGGCTCGGACGGCAGTGCGCGTTCAGTGCTCGCTCGGATATGCATCGAACGGTCACCGTGGAAGCACCATCATAGTCGAACCAAATACGATATGGTACAACTTCATTCATCGTAATAATACATAATAATAATAATACTAATACTACTACTACTAATAATAATAATACTGTATTGTTCTTTTTAGAATAAAGAAAATCGGGTCCGTCAAAACCGAGAGGCCTGTACGACCTGGCCCGGCAGCCGCGAATAGTATCTACACAGCGATGCCATTTGCGTTGAAAAGAAAAAAAATACATCAATGACAAGTTCACTCACTTTACTAAATATACATAAAAATACAAAAAAGAAAAAAAAGGATACTTTGTTTTCTTATTATCAGAACCACACAGTTGACATACAAAATATCACGCCCACCAAAAAGAAACGGAAACATTCTCTTTTTTATCAGAACCAAAAAATAAAACGTCAACTTTTAACGTAAACACTTAGAACAAACGAATTCTATCTCTCAATACAACAAAACTTAGACTACTCAGATTAGATGAAGTAAGTATAAAAAGAACATCAACGTATATAAAAATGTTTACATTTGATTTTGCAAACACCATGTTTTCTCTTTGTTTTTAACTTCTTTAAAAAAGTCTAGACTAATAAGTTCTTCTGGTATCTTATTGAAAATATAAGGGACGTAAAAACTTCTCATTCTTTTTCCGTAATGCGCATGTATCCTTGACCAATATTATCTGTCTAAATTTCTGAGAAGCACTTTTCTGTACCGGATTTTTGTATTCTGTTCTGGAGAAGTAATCTGATGTTATAGCTATATATTTAAATAAAGTACTCAACGGCAGTATATTAAAGGCTTCAAGTTTTTTGACGAGGTACGTCTAAATGTTGAACTTTTGTACACATATGCAATCCTGTTTAGTATCCTATATATTAGTTTATCTGCGGTTCGTAATCTGTTATTTGAGCTGGATCCATAAATCAAAATGCCATATCTCAGTACAAACTCTCCTAAGGCACAACAAATATTTTTGCTTTACACTAAACCCATCTATCCATCCAGAGCCTTACAATCTCGACATACCACGAAACGGGTCTAGTCCCAGATAGAAATAGATTTCGAAGTTCATCCAAAGTAGGTATAGTACGTCCCCGGTTGAAAGGTCACCTACAGTTTTGACTTTCAGTAAGGCATATGACCCTCACAGCACGCCCTTCTCCCACGCTGCAAAAGTCTTTTTTTTCTTTTTTTTTTTTTGTATGAAGTAGCAAGTTTATAAAACAGGTGGCCAAACGTTTGCACACTCAGCGCTCGAGAAAAGGAATCAAATGCTCGTAAGAGAAGGGGTTAGAGAGGGGTGGAGCTTTCGGGGGAAAGGGAGAGAGAGAAAGAGCATTAACTTGCCCCGCTCTCACTCTTTCCCCGTCTCTCTCGTTCCGCGGTCACGTGGGTTTCTGCGTACGAACAACGGCGGATTTCTCCCGAAATAGACACTATAAAGGCTACCTTGTAAAAAAAACAGAAAGAACATTGGAGCGCCAGTAATTAACTGTATTAACAGTAATTAACACGTAAAGCACCAGTCACACGTCCCGTACATCGTGCAAAAAGACACGGTGTCTTCTGCAGGCATGATGACAGAATTAGCTTGCGGACACGAGTCACGCTTGTTTCCAAGCATGTTTCTTTCATAATATGCTTGTAAAGTAATGTATAATGTAAAGTAACATAGTAATGCTTGAAAATGTCTGCAGATGGTGGTTGCTTGACCAATGTGACATAAGCGCCACACAAGGAGGAAACACGCCTCGGATAGTAGAGCGTTGTAGGGAACCGTTTTTGCACATCCAATACGGTACGGTGGGCCCTCCGGTAGGAACCGCGCATGCGCGCTACCGCAGAAGACTCGCACATGCGCAGTTCGTACCGGAGGGCCCTTCGTACCGTATCGGATGTGCGCCACAACGGTTACCCTAAAACGCTCTACCGTCTTCAGACTGTCTTTTGTATGATGTATTAGCGGTAATAGGACCGCAGCTTGGACAGCTTTCGATGCCAGCCTGAAAAAGAAAACGTACAATCGCGACGTAAAGCCGTCTTGTGTGTCAAGCAGGCACGCCTTACACGGAAACAAACCTGCTCTAACGCCGTACGAGATTTCCGGCTTTCACAATATACCAGTGAAAGATTGAGTTAAGAAGCTTCGCCAAACAGTCCACTACTAATATCCTTCTGTTTCAACCTGGTAATATGTATGGCGTGTGTTAAACCGTAAAATCTGTTTTTTACGATAAAATAGAAGCCCAGGCAGGCTGCAAATTCGTGTCATTTGTCAGTGTTTCCTGTTCGCGTTTCTAAATGTGCGCTCCTAACCCGTATATCATCTGCGGAATGGGCGCTTTCACTCAAAGTGCCCATTGGCCAATAAACAGGAATTTTTTATAAGTATGACAAAAAGTAACAATATATTGCCAGATAAAGTCGTCTCTTTCTTAAAAAAAAAAAGAGAGAGAGAGATACCAGGATATACAGTGCTTCATTTTATTTCGAGAAGTTCGTTTTTTTTTTTTATCAAAAGGGTGAGAGTTTCACGGATGCCGTCTTCATCGTGTGTCTATGAGGCTCGACGGCCATTAGATTAAGAAATAACCGCCGTGGTATGTTAGTTAATTAGGTATACTTTGTTCATTCACTTTTTAATCAACGACTTTATGGGTGCGCTACAATTGCAGTATTGACGGCAGTTACGACGAGCGCCTAAAATAATTATAACCGATTGTGAAATGTCAAGTGCGTCGAGACATTCGTCGATCCGTTATCGAGTTTTTGTCGCCTGATTACAAGACTGGATGCAAAACGAGCCCCGAAATTTCGTCCACAATTGCTCCTAGAAGTGTGACGTAATCGCTTCACGCACTTTCTTTTTATATCAGCACCGCGCCCTTGGCGGGTGCGCCAATGTCACGCCGCCGAGATAATGACGAAGCGCGTGAAACCAGTTCGTCACTCATTCATGCGTTATGATATGGACGGGATTAATTACGGTGCTCTTTTTTCTGCGTTAATCTCCGAAAATCATGACAGAAAAACGCGAAAACTGATCGATGAATATCTCGAAGCCCGTTAGCATTTAGAAAAACTTTTAAATTAGTTTTCCTCTTATCGGAACTGCTTTTAATGTTGCAACTGCAATGTGACCCACGACACTCCGAGTTAACTGGCCAACTCACTGCTCCTGTTATTCTCCCATATAATGTCCGCTTAGCCAGATACACGCATCGTGAAGACAGCACCCGTGTAGCTCTCCATGTTTTTGTCTGTTTATTTTTTTAAGATATAATTTAGTTAAAGTTAAACACACTGTATAATGGTTGCTTGGTCCTTTCTGTCCAAACTGTCCACCGACGCTCGGTCGCAGGTGAGCATTCCACACCTCCGCGTCGAGTCACTTGGTGTTAGGAACTAATGCATTAAAATGCGTGGACGGAGAGCCGCGAACAGTTAACGAATGAACGAAACAAAGTATATTGGACTGAATAGATGCCTACACCTATTTTCTGAATAAAAGCAAAAAGAGAAAAAGCTCGACCATTGAAAATGACAATTATTTTCTCAAGTGGCCGTAAAAACAAAACATTTCGGCGACCTACACTTTCTTGCTTGTCTTTTTGGTATCTATAGCTTTTTAGACGTCGCGCAGTACATCGGGGGAAACGTTTCTTGCCTCGGTGATTATTGAGGCTAAGGGCCTATTTATTTCGAGCAAGTCTATTCTTTACTATATGTATTGCCAAATAATGAAACATACAAGCGGCAAATGAAACCAACATGCCTTGGCGAGTATAAGCTGGGTCAATAGACCATCACTCGCACCTCGATAAAAAGCTAAACCAAGCTTCATCTAATCTTAGCTTCGAGATCTGCGACTGCGGATGCTATGGCCCTGAATGCCAAGCTTTGAACGGCCCTGATTCCGAGCGATAGCTCGTTCAGTAAAAATGGACTTCAAATCTATGAGATCGCAACTTTAAACTTCCGTGCGTGGAAATTTACAGCAGTACACGGAGCGCATGGTTTTTACTCAGTTTACTGCTAAGCCTGAACAGACTGTGGAAACTCAGTGCTAGGCGGATCAGTTGATCCCCTGTATTTCATCGCATCGCCGGTAACGACCATCGCCGTGAAAGGTAAAAAAATAAAAGAAGCTCAGGCTTCTCAAAATGTGCGTGTTGTCTAATTCGTTGTCATCATCATCATCATTAGGGCCTCAGAAGCAGCCTCGGCCCAGGGCCCCGAAATCTCTTAATCCGGCTCTGGTTCCTTCTCGTGTTCAGGGGGAACGAAGCTTTATAAGTTAAAATGCAACCAAATAGTCCTATTAAAAACAGCGCACAAGCAGTGAGGAAAAAGAAGACAAGAGAACACAGGGCGCTTTGAACAACAGGGTCTATGAAGGAAAGGCTGGAAAGGTCCAAAGGAGAGCTCGTTGCACGGGAACTAATCTGTAGTAAAGGGAAGAGTTGAACTGGTTGGTAAAATGACATCATATTAAAAAGACAGCCCGCAAGCAGTAAGGAAGAGAAGTCAACGCAGAGCGCTGTGTTCTCCTCTTTTCCTCGCTGCTTCTGCGCTGTTTTTAATATGTCATCTTACCAACTGGCTCAACTCTCCACATTACAACCAAATACTATTGATGCAACCAAACTGGATGGGCATACGTTAACCAAAGATGCAAAAATTACTTTTCAAAAGTGCTTAAATTACATTACTAATTACTTTTCTTAAAAAATCACAAATGCAATTAAATTACGTTAGAAATTACCGCAGGCTAAAAGTACTTACATTATATTACAAGTACTTTCTAAAAAATAATGAAATTACTTCGAAATTACTCTTTAATTCCTTCAGCTAGTAATTCATACCCCATTTTATTTCGAGTAATTCGTAATTCATAGACCGATCTCCTTGTTGCACCGCTACAGCCACACGCGCCTAAAATAAGCGTCCTAAAGGTTTTTTTATTTTCTTTATTTTGGAAAAGAAAAGGGGGGGGGGGGGTTGAATGACAAAGTGACGACGGAAGTGTTAAACATAAACAACAGCTCCTTCTTTGGATGTGACTGGAAACAGTCTGCTTACAGGTTTCGCTGTTCATTCAATAGTGAAATTAATCCGTTAACGGTTGATGGGATTCCGACCTTTTGACTTTTGAGAAGTCGTCGTTCTTTCCGGTTCGACCGCCTTCCTCTCCTTAATCCCAGGCTGAGAGATCGGAGAGCTCTGATCAAGGATTCAGGACAGCCAGAAAAGAGACCAGCTTACACTTGTAGACGGGGTCGAGCCAAAAGCCGACGAGGGCTTCCCTTTTTTCTTGGTATAAATCAAAAGCGAAATTGTCAACATTTACCGACTATCAAATGAGGGAAAATGCTTCAAAATATGCATGGTCTTTTCCCAACCGAAGATGCAAAACGAAGCACAAAACACTATTTTTTTCACGCTTTTTTTTTTTAGTTTTGAGAATAAGTAATGTGTTACAAAGTTGCTGACTGCGCCTGCATAGGGTGGCGGCGTTGCCGCGAGCACGTCTTGCAGCCTCTCACAGCGGAACTGCAGCTAAGCTTGGGCGCGTTTGCAGCGTTGCTGCGTACTTTCATTGGGTTTGGGCGTGCTTGCCGCTTGGAAAGGGTCTTAGATTTATGAACGATGACGTCACGTACAGGCCTTCACTTCTGGTTGGTAACGAATAAACGCTATACCCTTACGCCTCAGCTACAGGAGTGAGAGAGTCAATGTCGCAAAATTGCGGATAAACGACGGCATATATCAGCCTATAAAGCCGTTTTGTGATGTTTGAGGCACTAAAACGATACCTGCAACCCTCAACGTCAGTGTCGCTTGTCCCCAAGGGACGAGCGACACTAAAGGTTTTGCTCCGTTCGAGTGCAAGAATTCTGTTCTCAAGAATACTCCTTCTTTCGTAGAATTATAATTGAGTGGAATGCTCTGCCCCAGCAAGTTGTCAACTGGTGTAATCTCGATTTATTTGAACTCCGCTTAAATGAATTGCTTAGTCAAATTGTTTGAGTGTGAGGATGAATGTTTTGGGATGTATATTGCTGTTAGTAGCGCCCTGCCCGCGTAATTTGTCAATTGTTGTAGTTAATATTTTTTTTTCTAATTTGATGTCCAGTTGAATGCTCCTAACTCCTGAAGTGCAGTGTTTGAATATTTACTGATGCATGTTTTAGTTGCAGTTGCTTAGTGCGTTTGATTTCGTTATGCAATGTTGCCGTTGCCGTCGCTATTGTGCGTAATTGCCGGTGCATTATGGTGAATTCCACCAAATTTAACAGTGAAGCTTTCCAAGTAAATCTAGGAACAAATTTTAACAGCTAAAATTTGAAGGATTTTCATCGGAACTCTACGAATTTTACCGCGTTAGGATTAGCGAAAGGAAATTGGGCCCGCTAAATATAGTGCAAAATTGGCCCAGCTAAATTTAGCGGAAAATCATTCGCCAGATCTAGCGGACAAATTTTCTCCGCTAAATCTAGCCGGAAAGTTCTTCCGCCTCTCCACTAGCTGGTACAGGTTCCGCAGCTATCACCAAGCGGTACAAACTCGACGCTAAGCTCGTAGAGAGCCCAGCTCAGCATTGGACACGAGAACTGCGTCACTCGGACGTATGCGCTCGTCAACAATCAATCCGTCAACGAATATTTGGATTCGCGGTGGGGGCAATCATGTGGCACGCTGACACCCCGCCGAACTTATCGTCACTGGGGAATGACGTTCTATGGCATTACAGTGATGATAAAAGCATCGCGCTGGATGCTAGAAGCATCGTACTGGTGCACTACGGAATTGTCACGACATTTGCATTTCCCTCGCATTTCAGTAGGAATAAAGCTAAGGAGGAAGAAGTAGGAAAATCGTTTCATGACCCCTTTAATAGACATGTTTAACCTATTAACCGAATTGAGAAGCACGTTACAGAAATGCAGCGAAAGTACACGAATGGACATTATGACTGTTCGTATAATTTGCTATTCAAAAACAATAGAACTCATGAACAAAAATTAAAGCGTTTCTATTAAAAAGAAAAAAAGAGTAGACCCGCGTCGTGTCTATACTTGTCAGACTGACGACATAGAACAGCGAATACAAAATACACTGAAAATTTCTAGTTTCAGTTGCGTTAGTTTCACATCCAGCGATTAATACAAATAAACTCCGAATATCGGTACGATTAATATCTACAAATTGACAAAAGCCAAATGAACTTGAACGTAATCGCAAACAAGTCTGGCTCAGCACTCACTCTTCCTTTTTTTTGCATTTTATTTTAAGGTTGATTATCGAAAGGACATTCTCAAGTCAACAACGGATAGGCGCTTTTAAACGTACTTATGCCAAGTATAAGATAAAGAATGGCCAAGTATAAGATAAAGATCGAAATAGAAACGTATACCGATGAAGCATTCGCCGAGAGATTTGCATCGTATACAGAAGATTAAATGTAATTTTAAATAAGAACGCACTTAAAGAAACACTAAAACCCTCCAATTTTTAGACGATTTATTATGGTGTCAGGAGACTACCCGATCAGTATTTTGCTGCAGAGTCACGCATAATTTTAATAAAGCCAAAACACTCAACTGCGCAAAACCCAAACACGAGCACGGAAGCTCATGGCCGGAAGTCACCGGGCTACAACCGACCGCATTCTTTTTTAACCGGTTCTCGGTGCAAGCAGACGACGACGACAACGAATTGGCGTGCAGCGTTTGTCTTGCTACTGTTTCGCACTTATATTCCTTCCGCTCGCTGTTCTGCGCTTGAAGATCGATTGGCCGGTGCAACGAACGACAGTTCCGAAGTAGCGGCCTCTCGTCCGTCGCAATGTTGATTCGTCGTGCGCCGCCATCGCGTCGTCCAGCCAACGGTACGTCACCATATTGAAAACGACGTGTACATGTACATACTTCCAACTATCTGAGCAACGTTTCTTTTTTTCTTTTTTTTTTCGATCAACGTATTCGCAGTTTTTTTTTTTTTTGGAGACCACGAAAATGGGGTTCATATTATTTTCTATTTTAATATTGAACGTGTGCCTGAGATGACCCACGGCTTCGAATATATTCGGTACACGTAGTTTGAACGCCACGTGACCCTGAAAACGGGAGTGAGCGCGACTGAAACCGGCCAAGTCTTGTAAGACTTACGCGTACCGCCGCCGATACGCCGGTCGCCACGTGGTCCGTCAGCAACCAAGAGTCCAGCCTGGTTCTTTCACGGGATGCGGCATGCCGCATCCCCGTTTACTGGTGCACAACAACACAACGCTACAGCCTCCGTCTATACCGACACTCGACATTACTCGAATATTTACGGACGTCGGCAGCTAAGCCTGAAGCGCACATCGGGCCCCTAGGCCTCGTGTCCCGCTACCGCCCGAGGCGGTTGCTGGCACTCGCCTGTGAGCGCGGCAGGATCCTAAGAGACTTTTGCCTCCCGGCTACCCGACAATATCGACCGATGGGCAACGGGAGGTTTCTCCTCCGCTACCACCAGGCATTACGCACTCATCGAACATTGGCAGCGGCTCGTCAGGGCCGAATTCGAAATCCCAACCGCTATGACGCAGTACGACCGTGTGATCGCGTCTGAGGCGAAGCAACTGCCGCGCGCCTCGCCGGTGGTTTGATAGGCGCCCTCGTGAATGCACGGTGCGCCGTACTCCCCTCTCCCTAAAAATCGAAGTGCGCCGGGATTCAGACGTACAGAAGACTGGGAAGACGCACCTTTTGCTGGCACAGCAGGGCGCAGCATGCGCACCGTGCATTCACGAGGACGCCCATCAAACTCACCGCGCGAGGCGGCTAGTGCAGTGCTTCGCCTCAGACACGATCACATGGTCGTGTCGCCGCGGGAGTCGATTGGGATCCCGAATTCGGCTCCCGATCGTGCAGCGCTTTCTCTCCTAGCCACTGCGATGGCGCTGAGGCGCCGCTTTGAGGCCGGGAAAATCCTCCCCATGGTCCGATGCGTCACCGTGAGGCAGCAAGTCCGCGCAGTGCTCTGTGCTGCGGGACCCTTTGTGCGCTAGGCTTGGAGTTCGTCAAAATTTGTGATGCCGCGCTCCTTTAGGGCGATCCTGGCTCCAAGGCGTCGTCCGTGAGCTCCCAGGGATTTCCGCTCGGCTCACCGCTGGCCGCCGCCATTGCGGCCTCCCCGTGGATACCCACGTGGCACCGGCCCGTGCCAAGCGCATCGGGGTTCAAGCGTGTCGGTCGGTGCTGGGGGAGAGGTGGTACCTGCGCTCCGCCAGTATGTCGGCCTGAACCCCGCGCGCCGCCTGTGCGAGCTCACTCAGACTTCCGAATGGGCGCCCACGCAGATACCGCGAAAAGGTGGGATGCGCCTGCCTCACCACCCGCTCGACCTGCTCCTGGTTCGTAGCCTTCGGATCGGCGATCTGCAGGAGTTCCTGCATCGCCCGCAGGTACTCCGCGAAGGGTTCAGCGGGAGCCTGCGTTCTTTCCTCCAGTTCCCTGCGCATTCTTGGCAGGTAGTCTGCCGGCAAGAATTCTTGTCGGAAGAGGGCCGTGAACTCGTCGAGTGTTCCGGCTGACTCGCCCACAAGGCGATGCCACGTGGCCGCCGGGCCTACGAGAGCCACCGGCAGAACCCTGCCTAGCGTCTCCTTCTCGGTCAGGCCGGTAGCCTTCCGATATCGCTGGATCGCCAGCAGGAAGTCGGTCGCGCTCATAGCTCGATCGCTGTGTCCGCTGTACTCCGGCACCGGAATACGGATGAGGGATTTTGGCGGCGGCGTTTGCCTCTGCATGCTCTGTAAGGCGTGAGCGAACGCCGCAACCAATGCCGTGGATTCACGGGACATCTCCGTGCTTTGCGGCATAGACACCACCGGCGACACCGTCGGCATGTCCGGACTCAGCGCTGCGGTCATCGACGCGGCGTTCCGTTCCGCCAGCCCCGTCGACGTCGCGACGTCGGCCAACAACATTAAATCTGTGAGGGCAAAATTACCCGTGGCCATCTCGAACACTTGTCTGGACGTACCCTTCCCACCTTCGCAGTGCCGCGGTATACACCCGCCAACCAGGGGGACCGCCCCGCGTAAACTTTCACGCAGTGTCGTCGACGGACGTTGCGACCGTAATTACGGCTCGCCTGCCCCAACGTTGATGCGCCATTTGTAGGAATTCGCGTACCGCCGCCGATACGCCGTTCCCCACGTGGTCCGTCAACAACCAGAGTCCAGCCTGGTTCTTTCACGGGAGCGGAATTCCGCTCCCCGTTTATTGGTACATAAAAACACAACGCTACAAAACACTCAATCTATACTACAAACACACTCGACATTACTCAAATATTTACAAACGTCCGTTAAGCCTAAAGCTTAACACAAAGAGGGCCCCTAGGCCTCGTGTCCCGCTATTGCCCGAGAGCAGTTGCTAGCACTCGCCTTTCTTGAGCGCCGGCCGGAATCCTAAGAGACTCTTGCCTCCCGGTTACCCGACTAGTATCGACCGATGGGCGAGGAGGTTTTCTCCTCGCCCGCCAAGGGGCGCCTGCAGCGCCATCCAGTGGCTAGGAGAGAAAGCGGAACGTCGGGAGCCGAATTCGAGATCCCGATCGACCCCGCGGCGACACGACCATGTGATCGTGTCTGAGGCGAGGCAACTAAATAGCTGCCTAGCGGCCAAGACGGCTAAATGGTTTGATAGGCGCCCTCGTGAATGCACGGTGCGCCAAGTCTCGACCGGCTGTTTTCGGGAAAATGAAGTTCGAGCCGCAAATTGTGTTATGGGTAGTTGGGCCCTTATATAGGTCATGCTCAAATAAAAACCTCGTCCAGCATAAATGCCCTGTCAGAGTCCCTTTGAGTATCTGGAGAAACGCGCGAGCTTACGTGTTCTTTAAGTTGTCCCGTAATATACGCGCGTCGTTTCGCACGTATACCCGAAGCGTGGAGTGGGAGTAAAGACTGTGTTTGCACGAGCAGACGACAGAAGTATACCCACCCTTTAAGCACCCTCCACAGTAGAGAGCCTGGATTTAAAAGAGGGAGAAACTCAAACCATGTGGAGCGTTTTGCAATTCAATGGCGGACGCTTCCCGCGCAGACTCGTCGCAAGCGCGCATGCGTTACGCCACCGCGAGGTGAAGAGGAAAGTAGGCGAAGAGGCGGAAACGCTTGCAGGCGATCAACGCCTGCCTTTGTCACATCCTCGCAGCTCGTATTGCAAACGCGGCCCATAAATCACGTGACCGCGATCGGGCAGTTGGAAAACACTCTGAAACCGAGGCACACTACATCCTAAACGAGGCACCGGCGCCATCTCGAGGGAAGGGGCGGAACTATAGTTGCGTAGCTGCGCTGAGAAGGGACTCCAATGATCGAGGAATAACGTTTCGAATTTTCCAGCTCGGGTGCAGAGAAAACGAACGATTATATGAGGGGAGTGTGCAGTGAGCAGTTTCGTTGGTGGAGGAATACGGAGCGCAAGTTCGTCTGCTTCTTCTGCAGGGGTTGTGGTGACGTCAGAATGACGCCGAGCTCTGATTGGTTCTGATTGAAGGATAGTGGGTAGACCTCAAAGTGTGCTGCCTTGGGGCCTGCCCACTATCCTTCTAATCAGAACCAATCAGAGCTCGGCGTTCTGACGTCACCACAACCCCTGCACAAGATGCAGACGAACTTGCGCTCCGCATAGATTTTTGGCCGCTTTTTTCTGTAGACTTTCTATAGAACTTAGAGTATAGAGATTGGATAGACATTGTATAGAAAACACGTGTATTTTCGCAACGTTTCTATCCCCTTTCTAAGAAAAGATAAGATTTTCGAGAAAAAAATAAATGAAATACTGAGTGTTAACTTTGGCTTTATCACGATCCATTCGTCGAAACATGCCCTCGCCACTTGCCGTGTGCACATACGCAGACATCACAAATACACAGGCCACGGAGCACTCATGACACTATAGTACTAATTCAGTAGTGTTGACTGCTCCACCGCTGTATATATCCTACACTTGAAAGGCAATCGCTTGAACGAGGACAATGTACCACAGAAGATAAAAAGATTACAAGTATGCTACTTTTTTCGCGCATAATTTATACGAAATGTGGTATTGTAAGGTTGGTGAACTGCATTTCCAACTATAAAGCATTGCAAGAGGCGATAACTATTGGACACGGTCGAAAAAGCAGCCTCCGCAAGGAGGCTCTAACTGGATGTGATATCGCTTCTTCGCACTGCACCTTATTTATTCTATCGATTTTAGTCTATAGAAATCATATAGAAATAGGGTGACAGAAAGTCTATTGAGACGTGGTGATAGAAATTTCATAGCATTTCTATCATCTTTACTTTATAGACTTCGGTTGAAAGAAAGTCTATGAAAGTCTATTAAGAATTGTCGATACGAAGTGACTGGATAGGAAGTTGAAAAAGCCGTTAAATTCTGAGATGATTTCTATAGACTGCCTGAAATATTTTTTGAAGAGATATGACATCCCTATAGGCTTCTTATAAGGCCATAGGGCCCATATATGCGTAACACTGGAACGCGTCGAAAAGATTAACCTGTCGGTTTTCTCATTGAATTCGGCTTATAAAACACTTTGGTAATAATAGTCAGAAAGGTTACGACCTTCACGGATTTACACCGTTATTGCCACACCACCATTATTTCGTAACGAACAAATACAGCACTGCTGCTAATATAATGATAAGAAATATGCCAAATGTGTGATGAATTGATGAGCTACGAATATATCACGTCCGAAGAAAACGAAAGGGTGTTTAAGGTGATACAGCCAGCGCGAAAACTAAAGACATAATTCTTTTCGACAAAATAACAGCTAAAGGTTTAGCATCGGCAGTTCTGCCATAGCGTCCCGCTACTCACCTGGTAATATTGAGGTGCTCTGATGTCTTCGGGCCGTGGAACCCCGGTAAGCTCAGAAGTGCCGAGACACCGCTGGGTCCGTCAGGCCAGAGCCTCTATACAAGCTTGAATGCCTGTCAATCCCAAGCCCCTTGCACGACCACCGGTGCTTCTCCGCAAAACTGTTTCGGAAACGCCACCCCATGGCTGTCGTGGGTACAAAATGATTTGCGCACGACTTCCGAACGTCCGCACAAGCTGGCGCGAACGTTCGACTCTCGCTCATCTGAGCCTGGCGTATCCAGCGGTGTCTCGGCATTTCCGAACTTACCTGGGTTCCACGTCCCGAAAAAACCAAAGCACGGGCAATATTACCAGAAAAGTAAGGGGACGCTACAGACAGAATTGCCGATGCTAAACCTTTAGCTGCCGATTCCTCCAGAAGAATAGACCGATCAATCAGGTTTGAGATTTTGTGTTTGTCCGTCCCTTCTCATCCCAGTCTCGGGGTTTTTAGTCAAATGTTTAACCACCACCAGCTCGTTTCGCGCCCTAACCTTTTGTAGACCGATCTCACCAGCCAGTTCGACTACGCCACCGCTGCCGCAATGCATCGAGGGAACTTTAGTGTTTTTGGACGTCACGTGCGATAACCTCCCTAAAGCTCTGCATGTAAGTCACGAGACGGCACGAACCCTTTCGTGAACTGCCGTTTTGCCTCTCGTGAACTAAAGTTATGGCGGCATCACGCATGCGTTGAACGCTTGGTGAGATCGGTCTATTGCGTCTTCATTTCGCGCTGGCAGTACCACCTTTAACACATTTTAGCTCTGTTTTGGGTGGCTTCAAGTGATCAACAGAGACCAACTCCGTACTAAAGTAGACGCCATCATTTCATTTCAACGGTTTAGTTTCAATAAACAGGCGTCGTCAACGGCACAGTGAACCCAGCCTCGCGAGATTCGATTTGATTCGAGATTTGCAACATGCAGCGCTATTTTTCACACTAACAAGTCATATACAGGCTTAGGTCATTTTCTAATAAACAGCTTGCCTTTAGAGGCGAAAAGCGAGCAACCTTATGTTTTCCTACTTCTTGTCATTGCAGGCGCATATTCCTGCCAGGCATTTCTGTAGATCTTATTTTAGTTGCAAAAAAGCCTGCATCGCCGTGAAACAGTTTAGCAGGGGGTGGAATTTATAAAGGGTTCATAAAACATCACTGGAATATATACGTGAAAATCTATAAAAACACAACTATAATTATAAAAAAAAAACTATAGCGTACAAGGAAGTATTCACAAGAACTTTCGGCTGGTCACACAATTTTCAATAGACGTAATAAACGAAGTATGCGGATTTCGTATTTTCTGGGTATTACCTTCTCAATTCCTGTTCTTATTACCGCAAATGCAGATACCAAGTGAAATTCGAGCATACACCGGAGAAGACGAGTTTATATTTTTCTGCTGGTGCCTCAAGCTCTCTTACGCTACGACTGACTTGACTCTGCTTCCTGCGAAGCGGAGCACGGTTTTCACCGCGTAGCTGCACCACGGGCGCCATCGCACGAAAACCACAAGCCCCGTTTGCCCGGCCCCTTCTTATGGCGTGTGCTCCCTATTGACAGGCATAGTGAAGCTTATATGGGAGGCTCTGGTCAGGCTCCGATGAGCGAGACCCGAACGTTCGCGTGAGCTTGCGCTGGTTGCATCGTGTGCAAACCATTCTGTAGCCACGGCAACCACGGGATGGCGCTTCCGAAATAGTTGTGCGGAGAAGCTCCGGTTGTCGTGCAGTGGCTGTCGATTGACAGGCATAAAAAGCGTATGTAGGACGCTCTGGTCCAACATACGTATACCTTTTATATTCTTTGCTGTTGATAGTTTTATGTGAGCTGGAGGATACGCATATTGCGAGGCAACAAACATAAATTTCCAGCACAATCATTAATACATTTTTTTGTACGCGCTAGAAAGTGGTGAGAGGACAAAGGTGTCAAGAAACGCGGAACAAACTGAAGCAGATGTCATCACGACAAAACACGTAACCATACCAAGTCCGAATTCAGACAGAAGTTGTGAAACATCATTTAATTTTTTTACTATAAATTTATGGGAATTATACGGGTTATTTTAATTTAGTAAAAAAACTTTGTGAAAATGCATATATATATAAACTTGTTTCACCTCTTTTCCCCATCCAATATATTCGGTTATCACTCTTTGTCTGCATAGTTCAGAAGATTCAAAAGGCGTAAAAACTGCAGTCATTCCCATTTGCAGTCCTTTCATCAAATAACATCAACTCAGTTTCCTTGCCTTCTTATTTTTATAATAATGATTCACGAACGTGAACAATATGACCCTTAATATCGCTTTCGTCAAGCGAACAGGTTCCCGCGAGTTTGAAACCTTTTACATTGTAAAAACATTCTTGAAAAAAATATGCCTTGTTTATTTAGATTCGTACTGCACAGTTAAATGAGTCACCCCTCTCCGTGTTACCCTCTCTTTCTTGTTCTCGCTTAGACGTTCAAGAAGATAATTGTGAACGTAGTGGCGTTATTAGTCTGAACACTAAAATGCTACTTTATTTTGTCGCAAGTCTAAATTTTGTATCTATTCCACTGAAAAGACTAGGGCATTAGTGAATCATATTGCACAAGACTATTTTCTGCCTGTTTTTCGAAAAAATAAAAATCTATAGGCGTGGTTCATCCACTTATGTCAAACGGAAAAACCAAATGGTACAGAAGGCGAAAATGTACGCACAAACCGAACCTTTATAATCGATAAGATTTTTCGGACTTCGGTAAACATTTCGGACTCCGGACTTCGGTCAAACATTTCTGGAAGTTGCCCTCTGACCCTTCTAAAGTAAAGAACAGAAAACCGATTTTGCCTGCGTGTCCTAGTTGTGTAAAAAAAAAGATAAATATTGGCATTTCTGGCACCCCTCAACTCACTCCCAGTCTTCAGGGTCACGCCTGGCCGCACTCCCAGTGACGCCATTCGGAGTGCCGTGTAGCTTCCCGTGTGCTCTCTCGGAGGACGCTTCCTCTCCCTCTCTCCGCTGACATTAGCGGGCGTTATGCTGCAGCTAGAGCCGAGCGAGGTCACGTAGTCTTTTCGCCGTAGTTCCTTCGGCTGCCACTTGCGGCTGCAGGTGGGGAAAAAGTTCGACTTTTGCTTTGCGATTATGCAGCGAAATCGCGACATTTTTTAATGAAGGATATGTTTTTTGTAATCTCGGGGACACAATAAACAGCGTAAAAATGACGAGATGCAAATTCTTTTAATCTTAAAATCGTTGCACCGCCCCTTTAATAGTTCAGGTAGTATCTGTAGTTCCTCGTTTCATGGAACATTATATGTATATATATATATATATATATATATATATATATATATATATATATATATATATATATATATATATATATATATGATAGCGCAGTGATGACAAACAATTATTTCTTGGCCTTAATTTGCATGCTGTCTCACCTGACCGTAAAACAGATAGGAAAAGCAGGCGCGTGTTGCAACCGAGACTCCAGCACTGAACTTTGCCGTCTCTGTCGCTTAGAACTCGGGAGCCCGAATATTCTAGACAATCTTCATTTACGGTCCGTACTTTGGGGCCTTCCGCAGTTCTGCCCCCGCGGAACCAGCAGTATCGCTCTGAACTGCGCTCTTCAAAGCAGCTTTTAATAAACAAACAGCTGACATCACAACGCGTCTGCTGCCATCATATAGTACAAAACTTCCGTACACAGCGAAGTAAATAATTGGGCCAGTTGGTTCATACCGATGATTTGAAAAGGCGCGTTGACTTGTTTAACTTGTCTATGGTCCCTGTCTTTTTCGGCGCCTTTTCCCATCAGCTGTTGTTGTTTATTTAGTAATGAAATGCATTAAATAAAACAAAATAAAATTAAGCTAAAAAAAACGAAATGATAGTCTCCCAGAGCTAGGGACAGCTTTCTCGTCCTATGGGAAAGGGAGAGGTGAAAAAAGATTAAGTGGAGAAGGTTAAAAGAAGGAGAGAATACTTCATTTAGGTTCAGGGTCTAGAAGAAGAACAGTCTCGCTGCATCCATGAAGTCCAGCACCCCTCTCGGCAGATGGCGCCGTTTTTTAGTGCGGCCGCGTGCAACACCTCCGACATAACAAGGCCGTAATGATACATCATCAGCGTCCCCCGAAGAGGCAAGCGGGGAGCGCGGATTGGGCACGGGTACTGCGTCGGCGTTCGGCGGATACTCGGCACCAATCAGCGACGACACGAGTCTCGGGTTGACGCAAGCACTCGTCTCTTTTCTCCTTCCGGCGCATTCAAAAATGGCGTTGTCTGCCAGGAGGGAAAGGGACATATTTGACAGGGAGGGTGTTGACGAGGAGGTAAGCTCAGTAGAACGGTTCGCGCTACTACGGGACCAATTCGCTCCTGCGAAAACTAAGTATCGCACAGAAAAGAAAAAGTTTGATGTCGTAGTGGTCTGTGCCAAAGGGTCCATCGAGGAAAATTATTAGAGTTTAGTATAATTGGGTAATTTTTACTTCTTAGTAACTACATTTTTGATCATTAACTTCGAAGGTACGGTTTCAATTAGAAACTTGATGCGAATCATCCAAAACTGCTAAGTACGGTTTCAATTAGAAACTTGATGCGAATCCTCCAGCTACATCCACCCATACTGCAATGATATAAGACACGCGCAGAATTTTACGGCGTTCCGAAATATCGCCCAGTTCGGACGCGTTTCTGGGTATCGGTTTCCTATCGGAGCGCCTCTCCGTGCCGACCATCCCCTCCCACCGTGACCAAAACGCGCAACGTGTGTCGCAGCACTCTAAAAAAAGTCGTGCGTCTGCTTTCCCGCACAACACTCGGAGAGCCAATCACTGCAACTTACGGAGGCAGCTGAGCGAATGACGATGCCGAAACATACGTTTAGACCACAAAAAATGCAGTCTGAGTTGTGACATTAAGCAATGCAAACGTCACGCTTGCATTGCTTAATGTCACAACTCAGACTGCGTGTTTTGGTCTAAACATATGTTTCGGAATTGTCATTCGCTGAGCTGCCTCCGTAAGTTGCGGTGATTGGCTCTCCAAGTGTTGTGCGGGAAAGCAGACGCATGGGCTTTTTTTAGAATGAGCCACGCATCGCGCATAACGGTCCGTGTTCACACCGAAGGCCGACGTCAAATGGGCAAACCTCATACGGCAGTGTGGAGGCTTTCTTTCCTAGCCCCTTCTACGTGCGAAGCGTGGCAGCCACTCGTAGTCAATGAAAGCTTCGAAGCTCGGGGCCTGGCGTGCCCCGATCATCACATTATCGCCCCTCGGCCAATGAGATTGCGGCATTAGCCGATAAAAAAAAAAGGCCGAAGGACCAATCACGACGCCGGAAGAGCGAACCTGCCTCATAAGCCGCGCCCATCGTCTCTGAAGCTGTCGGAGGCCACAGAGATATTTCTTTACCGCTACTAAATAGTTACGCTTTCGGGTCATGTGTACGTCGGAACAAATTTATGTAATTTTTTCGCAAACCTCGCAATTTTTTTTTCTTTTTTTTTGTTTTGAAGATGAACTTGATTTATTATTTTTGCAAGTATATTAAGCGTCCTCAAAATTGCTACGTTGGTTTCGTGAATGTTGGATTACGTTAAGACAAGTAAATCGTATTAAACGAGAAATAAATTTTCTAAAAAAAAACTGTTAACCCTCACAAAAAAAAAAGAAGAAACCATTTCTTTACCGTTCTACTATAATATGTTCCTAGAAGCGAGCACAAATGGTCTTACAAAACTGCCTTGATCGCAAATACCTTCATCTCGTCGTCCAGGGCACTAACCGAAAATTGGTCGCACGCACCTTATAGACGTCATGGGTCTAGTGGTCATGTAATAGTATGCTCGAGTAGAGGCAGCCTACACCGAAGAGGCTTTATGTAACCCTATGATAGCTGTGCCTCCACGTGAAGCGAGTTCTAAGTGGGAAAACTGTGAGATTGTGCTAGAAAGATAGGACAAAGAGTACAAACTCTGTGGCCAAATTTATGTAGCGAGCTCCTCGGAAGGGCCTGGACGACCACTGCCGAAATTCCAGAGAGTGTGCCCATGCTCTTCCGTTGATAAAAAAAAACAGATACCGGAAAGAAGCTAACTTATTTGTTTGTTTCGTTAACACCTTTATTCAAAAATATTAAAACGCTGCTCTTAGCCCGTTCACAATCCCACAGATTCATGACACGCGGGTATGTTACGCTGAATAAAAGCATCCGAATGCTTACAAAAATATATATAAATATCGTGGGGTTGGCGGTCGCATAAGAAAGGAGTGTGGAAACCGAAACGCCACTGCATCCGGAAACAAAGGGGGCACAAAGGATCGGTCACAACCACTTCACCACAATCGTGAAGCTAAGCCCCTTCTGATTTTAGTACCTACAACCGCCACCACAAGTATGATATGTGTCCTTTGAAAAGGCCAATAAATCAATGACCTACATGGAACGTTCTTACCACGCGGTCAACTCGCTTTGAAAGATCTATGTTTTCGCCTCCTTCACATATCACCACAAACACACACACAGACACACACACACACACACACACACGCACACACACACACACACACAACACAAACAACTGTTTTCTTTTATTTAGTGTAAACAAAAATTTTGACCGAAGTGATATCCTTTCCTCCACCTCCTCCTCCATTTTTTATCCTCCAAACTTTCAGAACAAAACACAAGAAAACGAATAACAAAATCTCACGAAATGCAACTGGGGCCCATGGATTGAAAGTAGCACCAAAGCCGGGCAAAGTCCAAATTCTCATCGAAACAGCGTCCTTTCTCGTCAGAGCGAGTCAACATCAAGAAATACTCCAAAACAAATAAAGGAAAAATAAAAACGGCGCATACGCGGGAACAAAGAAAAGCCGACTTGATCACTCTTGAAACGACCAACGTTCCTTTTGTACTCATTGAATGCTTTGCTTCTTTAACGATTTTGAAGTTGGTTTGCGTGTTGTTTTCCTTTTCGACAAATCCCCCCATCTAAGTCAAATTCGTGGCGTGTCGAGAAATTGAGCCGCAAAAGCCTCGTCTCTCTTCTCTTCCTTTCTTTTATTTTTTTTTCTTTTTGATATTAGCAACGCTGTTGCTGTTGCTTCGCGGGCTGATTCCAAATTCGAATCCCTAAATCCTTTCCAGCTCCGCATCCTGTCGTGTCTTTGTTTTCGGCGCAAGCCCTCGCAGGAAGGTGAGCTAATTATCTTGGTCCTTATTTCGCAAATCCGATTGCTCAGATACATTAAGACATGGCCCCCACCCAATCTAAATGCTCGCGCAGGACAGCGGCAGAACTGAACTTCGCGTGTTCTTATTGACTTGTTTTGTTTGCGAGACAATATGGTTTGTTTGGGAGAAAAAAACTCGAACTTTGAAAGAAGATGGGGATAGTTCGACGTAACGCGAGGCAATTCCCAGATACCCTGTGGATTTGAAGTGTACGGAGAGGGCACACAGTGGGTGGAGGCAAAGATTGAGTTCGCGTAGGCACCATTTTTTCGCTGCGTATAGTAGACGAGGTCTTTCCAATATAGTATGTTTTGGTACTTTTGTGGCGCGCCACCAGTTCGATATCTTCGCCTCGGTATTCTTTTTTTTTTTTTTCACCCGTTACATTTTTTTTATCTCAACGGATTGGGTTTAAGACGTCCCAACATGTATCAGGCAGACTGTCAGGTTGAGGTTTAAATGCAATTCCAAGTTATGTTACAGTAATTCCAAGTTATGTTGCCTGTACGCTGTGCCCAATCACGCACGTGGCACATCGTGCTTAATCATTTATCGCTGTCTTTCTCTTGCTCTCCCTTCCCGAATCAGCCGGCAAAATTCGTGCGGCGACACTCAAAAGTATCAATTTGGTAACGATTTTGGCGAGAGAAGTACAGTGTTGAACAGTATTACCTAAAACCACGAGACTGGGGACGAGGAGGGACGTACAAAGGCAAAGTGTTCCTTTGTCGCTTCTAGTCCCAGTCTTGGGGTTTTGGTCACTAATAGGGAGTTTTCGTTGACTGCGTTTCCCCCTCCGCTAGCCCGCCGCAACGAAGACGTTGCTACTGCGCCTGCGCACCGATAGCCTTGACTATAGACCTTTTCCGCTTACTCTCGCCCCCGACCGCCAAGTAGGCATATCCGGTATGGGCGACGAAAAAATATCAAAACGTTTCAACCCGCAAATAGTAAAAAAAATAGAGGGGAGGCAAAACGAGAATGTGTGACGGTTACGTTTATGTCCTAAATGTCTTCTATTGGCGTGGCGACGGCAAAACAATGTTTTCGCCCATACTGGAAGTGACGACAATTCAAGATGGCGGCGCCCTTGCGAAAAAGGTCTATAGACCGTTTTTATCGTGGGTAGCGCCATTTTGAGAGCGAGAGAAAAAAGGGAAAGGGCTGCCAGCGCTTTCCCCCTTTCTGGCTGTGTAGAAAGAGTGAAAGTCCCGGATGAGAGGCTTGGCCGGTGTTGGGTGTCTGCCGTGCCCCAACTTCGTTAGCGCTTTCTTGTCTGTTTTATACTCGCAAACTAATTAGAGCCGTGGTCTTTGATGGTGAGAGTTCCCGGTCATCGGGACACCATTGCTCGGTGATAGGGTGCACGAATAATGACAAAAAGCGCCGAATACTGTCCGAGGACCTATGTAGCCTGCATGGAATCCGGCAAGGCGAGTGCGGCTGCAATGTTTCTAAGCTCCATCGCTTTCCGTATGACTGGAAATGATGAACCATTCATCAATTTTTGCTTGCAATGGGCCTGTTTCAACGTAGCCGTTTAGTAGTAATCAACAAGCGATACACGAAACGGGAACCTCAATTAACTTTTGTAAACACACGGAGCTGCTACGAGATCGTTTTGCCGCGCTGCCTTTATCTTGCGTGTCCGTATTCCTATATTTCCTTGTGGATGAACGACGAACACGTTCTAGATGTACTTATATCAAACCGCCGAAAGCCTCAAGGCAGCCACGAATTATTTTACTATTTGATGCAATATTTTGAGTACCAGCCTCAATTTCTATCGCTGACACGTTCGCTGCCGCTGTTGTCCCCGTCGCCGCACTGGCGGATGCCATGACTCGAACAAAGAAACGTGCCACTGGGCTCGAAAACGCAGATCGCAACACACGAAACGTGCCCTGCAGCGACTATCCAGCGCTTCAAAGCGCCCAATCAACGGAAACAACCCACCAGTGGCACTCCAGGAGCGCTTTATGCCGGCTCTCTGGTATCGCGCAGGAGATCGCGATTCAGGAAAACCGATAGAACTACCTTTTCAACAATTTATAGCCTCACCCGGCGGCGGAAATGAGCCTTCAACTAAGTGTTGTAAATGATAAAATTGAGTCAGTCACCACTGCAAATTATCAATATTAAGATAAATTCAGTTACAAAATTTTACAAGCTGAAACAACAATTATCACGAGAAAACTGGCAAGCACCTTGCGAGCGTACCCTATGTTCATCGGCGGTACAGCAATCGGTCGCGCTCCATTCACAAAATGTTCCGAGCACAGTCGAGAGGATGGCGTTGAGGAAACGCTTTTCGGTTTACGGACGACAATCCACTGCCGCCGAAACCGGGGTCATGTGGAAAGCGATGGACCTTAAAGACATTGCAGCCGCTCTCGCCTTGCCGGATTCCGTGCAAGCTACGTATGTCCTCGGACAGTGTTCGACGCTTTCTGTCGTTATTCGTGCACCCTACGACCGAACAATGGTGTCCCGATGACCGGGAAACTGTTGCCATCGAAGCCCGTGGCTCTAATTAAGTTTGCGAGTTTAATACAGAAGAGAAAGCGCGAACGAAGTTGGGGCGCGGCAGACACCCAACACCGGCCAAGCCTCTCATCCGGGACTTTCACTCTTTCTAACAACCAGAAAGGGGAAAGCGCCGGTAGCCCTTCTCCTTTTCGCGGGCGTTGCGGAATGGCGAAAACGGTCTACGAAAACTCCCTAATGTCTTTAATGTTCAACCATCACCAGCTCGTTTGCGCCCTAACCTTCCGTTCAGAAGTACAGTGTGTTTTATTTCAATGGTGAACACGGCAGAAGATTTGCGGGACTGTGAACCAGCAATGTGTTATTATAGCAGCAGCTCTTAGGCGCCCGTTTCCGGGTTGAGCGGCGTCGCCGTCGGCGTAACCGCGCGTTGCATTATGGGACAGTTTCCCCGCTAAAGTTGGCGGGTAAACTTTCCTGCTAAATTTAGCGGGGAAATGTTTTCGCTAAATTTAGCAGGGAATTTTTTCCGCTAAGTTTAGCAGGAATTTTTCCGCTAAATTTAGCGTGAATATTTTCCCACTAAATTTAGAGGGAAATTTTTCCGCTAAATGTAACGGAGAAATTTTTTCGCTAAATTTGAAACTTTCCCGGTAAATATAATAGGGAGTTTTCGCAGACCTCGTTTCCCCTCCGCTAAGCCCTCCGCAACGAAGAAGCCGCTCCTGCGCCTGCGCGCCGCTAGCCTGAACTGAAGAAACCCGGATCTCGTAGCGGGTTGCGGAGAGGTTGCCGGGACAGCGGAAACGATCTACGAAAACACTCTGATGTTACCGATAAATTTAGCGGGAAATCTTCCCACTAACTTTAACGAAAAAATTTCCCCGCTAAATTTGGCGGAAACATTTTCCCGCTACATTTAGCGGGGAAATTTTCGCTGAATTTAACCGGAAATTTAGCGAAAATTTCTCACTAAATGGCAGGGGAGGAAGAGGGAGGGTACGGAGGGGGAGGAGGGTATATCCGCCCCTCCTACTCCTCAAGAGCTGCGCTCTAATTCGGCATTACAGAGAATTGTAAACGTCTTTAATTTTTTGAACTCACTTTATCTTAAACGTTTCGTCTTTAAAAAGGTCTAGTTCAACCGAAGCTTGAGGCTCGTGAAAACTGTCTTATCGATCTGTGGTATCTGAGCAAGCGTGTATAATGCATTCTTTGGGCTGAGCGTGTGACGGGGAAAACTAACATAGATGAACAAGCGGATCAAGAATACTGCCGTTACTCCTTTTGAATAATAAACATCAGCGACCAAAATAGAAGAATCTGAAGGGGAAAAAAAGAGCAAAAATATGGTAATTATATAGACCAAACCCTTTAGTTTCTGAACATGTCACTCCGAGTCTATAACGACCGGAAGCGTCTTCTCAAGTAAGATCTAAAACTGCAACGTTACCTCTTCATCGTCCTTTGCCCCAAAATGCCAATTTCCTCGAACCTGCACGTTTGGCGCGCAGCCCCACGCTATCGCCCGAAAAGGCACGCAATAAAATTCTCCGTCCCGTATAGCACTAGTCTCCACGGCCCATAAAATAACGAAAGTCACTATAACGTTCCAGCGCCCTGCAGAACCGAGTCGCCTCGGCGGGAAAACGATCTAATCAGAAGCCACCGGCACATCAGTCCCGGAGAAGCCAGGCCCTCTGTTCCGAACAACAACGTCAGTGTCCAGCCGGTGGCCAAATCCCCGCCAAATACACCTCATTGTCGGGGATTTAATGGCGCGTCTCTCGACCAAACGGCCACTCAGGCCCCCGTCCCTGTGGCGGACGTCGAGCCAAAACCCATGGTCCCCATCCCTAACCTGACAATGCGGTGGAAACTATGTACTCGCCGGACCAATCAACCTCCTCTCTTTCATCCCCTAACTCTGCGTGGGTATGGGCGGGAGCGTGAACACGTGGTGGAAGGTGGATGTATGGCTGGTTAAAAAGAGCACGTGGCTTCCACCGCTCTCTCAGGTTAGGAACGAACGGTGGATAGCTGCAGCCCTGTTGCCTTGTCAGTACAGAGGCCGGCCGTAACGGCGGAATCCCCGACACGCAGACGAAAGAGTGCCCCGTCCGACCAATGGACAAGCTTGCGGGAGACTGTGTCGTGCCATCGAAGGTCTTGTCTTTTTCCGAGGGATTAGGAGGAAAGAAGGCTACGGCACGGGTGGGCGCTGCTGGCATAGATCGAGATTGAGGATGAATGCGTTAGTTAGTTGTCCTTGCAGAATTGCATTTCAATAACAACAGAATAAACAAGGTATTCGAGAGATGTGCGAGTGTGTATCGCTCGTTGGGAGCCTTTGCTCTTTTTTCGGTTCATTTACTCGCTGTTTTTGGTTCGAGAGAACTCT
The DNA here is from genome assembly GCA_037355805.1 of Ixodes ricinus. Taxonomy (NCBI): domain Eukaryota; kingdom Metazoa; phylum Arthropoda; class Arachnida; order Ixodida; family Ixodidae; genus Ixodes; species Ixodes ricinus. The sequence goes on from JAZHYW010015576.1 coordinate 245,829, forward strand.
CATTTCGGATGTGCCCTTCTCGTAATCCGGTTTAGGACAAGTCTTGAAATAGAACGATGTCGACGTGGGCGATCATGACGTCGAAGTAAACTCCGTGGTTGACCGAAAAGATGACTCACAATGTGACACCCTCGAGCAGTTTTATGTTAATGTTCATGCGGAAGTTGCTTGATAAATATCACTCAGGCTTAGAACCAAGATTGCGCGACATACACTTCAGCGACGATTCGACCCTGAAAATGGAGCTTTTGGTGGATTTTGATTTATGCCAACTTGTCTTGTGCTTGCTTTTACGCATGTAGACGCTTTCGAGACATTGGGGAATATGTTTGCTCGATGCATACGGTATGTTCTAGAAAAGGCAGTTGATGTAATGGCTTTCGCAAATGTTACGTGTCCAACCGTAGCGTTTGTGAGGCGCGGTATATCTGAACATCGTGGCTCTTTCAGTCTTGAGTCTGAGCGTTAAGAGCATGTTTTCACAGCGTTTGAATATACACAGCAAAACGAAGCGGTACCTGTTGAGTGACAAACAGTAAAGAACACATATGCATGTAAATTAACCTATTTGACAGTAAGGTAGAGTGAATCGAGTGCTTTAATATATACTGAATTTATGGTGCCAAGAATGCGCGTAATAATCATTAAAACGTGGATGTCAACTGCAGTGAAAAATTGTCGAAATTTGCTTTTGCTTAGTCAGTTTTGTGTATATCTATATATATATATATATAGATCCGAGATATTGGGAACTTATTTCTTCAGCAAAATATAAACAAAGAACGTTGCCGAATATACTAGTAAAAACAAATGCCGACATTGTTGACATTCGTCGAATGTCGACAAAAAGTCGAATGTCGACAAAACGTCGAATGTTTAATTCAAATCTAATACCAAATCTTTCATTTGCAATGTACAAAAAAAAAGCGTAGCCTAAAAAGAAATTAAAAAGAACTCGTTACGTGTTTACGCTGAACGAAGAATGCCTGAAGTCACTGAGAGGGGAACGGCGGGGGCTCTCTTTCAATAGACCCTTGCATCGACGGTCTCTCACGCTGTTCGGAAAACGCGCGAAAAAACGTCGCACCATTCACGTGACCCGCCCCGGCCAACCCAAAAGTCGATCTTTGCTGCGTAAAACAATCGTCTGCTTCAAGCGCCATCGCCTTGGCGCTTGAAGTATAACAAATAAAAGCCGTTTACAACTCCCCGTAACGCCGAATTAGAGCGCAGCTCTTGAGGAGGAGGAGGGAAGGGTACTGAGGGGAGGGTATACCCCTCCTCCTCCTCCTCACCTCCTCATCTTGCCTGCTACTCCTCCCTCCGAGCGGCGTCGCCGTCGCCGTCGTCGTAACCGTGAGGTCACGTGACACTCGTGACGTCGCGTGACGACCTCACGGGGTCACGTGACCTCGCGGTTACGCCGACGGCGACGGCGACGCCGCTCTAGCCGGAAACGGGCGCCCAAGAGCTGCGCTCTAAAACTTTGATAAGGTGTATAGTGCTTTACCAACTTCACGACAGACTAGTTTCGAAAAGGTGCGAACTCGGCGTTTATTTTTAATGAACCGCGTTGCGCTCGATCTTCGTGTGTTCTTCCATAGGGCGGGCCACCTCCTGGAACCCTGAGTACCACGTGACACCCGCCGAGCTGCTCTGTCGGCCATGTTGTGGGCAAAACACGCGGATCAAAGGATTGCGTTGCTCTGCTCCGCAGGAGCTATATAGTGCTCTAGGCGCAGCTGGTATCGAAAACGAAGGCCGCGTCGGCGTCGTAGACGAGGACTCGGATCCAAGAGGAAGTTAGCAAGTGCTAAGGAAGGGCACGTTGCCCAGCATTGATGAAGCCTCGTCGCAAAAGTTTAAACGATTTTGTATCCGCAGCGTGACCCCGAGATCTCTCTGGCGATTGGTGCGCGTGCGCTTGTCACGTGCGAGATGGATGGTTTGATTCTGGAGGATTCCTTGCAGGCTTGCGTGCGCTCACGTCCGGTGGGGTTTTATCGAGATCGAAGAGCTAGGCTATGGTGTATTGCTGGTCAGCTGCCAAGGTAGAGGGGCTTAGAGCGATAGGCCGGGGTTCCGGTCTGCACTCGAAAGTGACCCCCATAAGGCGGCTGCCGGTGTACGCAAATTTGACCACTCGTCACGTGAGCCAAATAATACGCACGTCACAGGGAAGATGGCAGCGCCCAGGCAGCGGCTGGTCCCTGCTGGGCCGGGCTTGTCCCGGATGCGTTGTTTGTCGTTCGTGTCCGTGTCGGCGGGTTGATTTCTGACGCGGACAGGCGTCATACCTGAGGCGAGTCGAAAACGACTTCGAGAGTTCAGCGTGGTGTCGGACGTAGGTATAACGTGAACAGAAGGAGGAACTGGTGTGCATTTCGCTGGTGACCGACGAGGGATATTGCCGCGTGAGGAACAATCGGCCCTACGTTGCTCCGGACCTCCAGATTGGTGCAGTTCAAGGCGACGTTTCTGTGCTCTCGTTGACGTCGGAATCTTCGAGTCTCTGCAGTGAAGCGTTGATACCAATATGTTTGGACACGCAAGTTGGCAACGGAAGTTGCGTGAGTCGACGCCTTGGCAGTGTGCAATCGCTGGTGCCGCTTCGTTCAGCAATGACCGAAGGCTCGCTTTGGTTGTGCGGCGCACTGGAGAATGCAGCTTGAAGTGCTTCAGGTTGGTAGGATTCCTGTGCCGTGCAGCTTAGAGTGGAAGTGCCTGTGCTGCTTCCTGAAAGTTGTTGCGGCGTAGACGTGCACGCTTTCACGGAGCACAGGTGTTGCGGTTGGTATTGATTCCGCTTGTCACAGTACGCGTTTCGTCGGCTCTAAGTTTCATCAACACTCGGTACGCTGAGTTGCCAGCTGTATAGACGCTTCGTCGCGCGCGATGACCTGCTGCCAGTCCACCCGTTCACGTCGCTTTGCGACGACGGTCTGCTGCGGCTCATTACCGAGAAAGTGGTTCCACATCCGGCTCGGTTCAATTCGTCCACGGCAGTCGCCAAGCCCAAGAAGGAGAGGATTTATTCGAACAGGAATGCCCGTCTCTGGGCAGCGCACGGTTTTGGTAGTGGGCATGGATAGCCTCTCTCTGTGCTGACTTGATTATATTGTCACGGGTGACTTGCTCAGTCCTGGCCCTACTATCAATGCTTACTATTCTGGAAAAGTTCAGGCCGCTGCTCAGCTGTCATCGTGCCGTTCTGGTGGAGGTGCTGCACACCTTTGCCTGCAGCCCTATCTGTATGTAGGCCCACCGGCGTTGCCCGATAACAATTAAGAGCACAGGTGGCGGATTATCCCATCGTCCAGACGCCCTGCGAGCCGTGCTGTCAGATTCCCTAAGCCCGGCCAACGAAGAACCGCAAGACGAGGCGAGTACCCGCAAGGACGAACCTTGGAGACGCCACGAAAGACCACGAAATCCCGAAGCGAAGTCGCTGCCCAACGTGAGCCACCGGAAGTTCGGTCTTTGCCAGCGCAAACCTGAAGCTAAACGCAACAATGGCGAACCTGCAACAACGAACCCGTCCGCTCGCGCCGTCGTGTGCGTGCCGCGTCGCCATGGCACTGTAGGTGCCCTTGCACGCATAAGTGTATGAAGACGTCGGAGCTGGAATGAGAATATATGGCCGTGTCGCCGCCACAGTAGGTAGATGGACAACCAGCTCCTGCAGAAGCTGCACTTCTCGTGGAAGAAGCTGCCAGGCGCTGGTCTGAGAACAACGAATCATCCTTGCTGACGTCGTAGGAAGTTTGCAAGATCGAGCTGAAGTGCGCGTTGCATCAGCCAACATTGGCCGGGAGAAGGCGAATTCCTGATTCTGTCAGGATGCGGCCCCAACGAGTAGCGTCACCGCCTTCGTGGAAGATGTTTTGGGCCGAGTCGAGCACCCACGCCAACCCTGATTCTATAGAAGACAAGAAGCTAAATCCCATGTCCCTCATAGCGAGGTCAACACCCTCACGGCAACCTTGTCCGCAACTCCACGACGGCAGTCGAGGGTTCACATCACCGCGGCTTCCGGCATTGAATGGCCACTGCAGGCCCGAGGCCTGTCACTATCAACTCCCCAGCTTCTCGACCCCGCCCGAAGTTGTCCAGCTGCTGGCTTCACGACGCCAGCCTCCCAGGCGTCCTCGACGTTGTCCGGGCGGAAGTCAGGCTTCTTCCTGCCATCGGATTGCCCGGCTTTTGGCCTGATTGCCGGAATCGCTTTCCGGAACAAGTTCGACAGGCTATCTCGTCTGGAGTCTTCTTCGAGCAGAGAAGCGACGTCGACGATCCGAGGGCGACTTATGCCACAAAGTCCGACGACCATCATCGGCTGCCCGTTTACTATTCAGTGCCGATTCAGCCGGGAACGCTTACGCCCGAAGCTATTCCGCGCATGCGAGGCTTGCTGCATTGATGCAAGCTACCGAGAAACCCTGCAGCTAGCAGACCAGCACTGGCGGCCAGTGCATCGGATGTCGGTGGCCGCACATGACGACGCCAGTTGCAGGGCGGCATCGGTCGGTCGAAGTTGCCACGTCGACCAAACTGAACACCGACGTGCCGGAGCGTCATCCGACAACAAACGCTGCAGGTACTGCTGACTGAACACCTGACACGGGAACTGTCGCAGAAAAAAGAACTCGTTATGGAACCGTTTGCAAAGAACCAATAGTCACGTAATCCGGTGGGCTCAACGTGGCTGATGCACACTGACCTAATAAACATATTTCCGCTCGCCTCTATGCCTGCAGGAGTCTCTACACAAAGAATTCTGTTCACCGCACGTGATTGGAGACTTTTGAGTACACTCGTCATCTGACCCCTCACTATTAATTAATGGGACGCGCGCAGACTGGTTGCAGTGGGCTCATACCCAGCAAATCTGGGCCACGATCTGGCTTACGCCATCTATCTTTGGACGCCGGTGTACCCTGTCGAAATTTCAATGGGAAAATTCGTTTTCTCGTTGCAAAATAAAAATGAAGGCACACGAGTTACATCAAAGTTACACCAGACATTGGTTCTTGATGAGCGTTGACGTCGCCGCTCGACACTCCAGAGAGTCTAAAAAGAGCGTGAAGGTGGTTCCAAATGCGGTTAAAATTCTAGCCCGTTTTGTATGGGAAATGTCGAGAGAGACGAATTTTGCGGCATTAAATTGTCTAAGAACTGACCCTGAAAAAGTTACTCGATGATTAAAGAGGCCGGGTTTACATGCGGGACTCCTTTGAGTCCAGACGAGGCTCACGAGTAGTACAATTCCAGAAAAGGTTCTGAACGCATTTTGCGACATACCTCCACGAGCCACACGGGGCGGCGGTACACCATAAGCCATAACCAGGCTTTGCTGCGCACGCCGTCTGCGGTCGTGGCGCAGTAATTATCGCCCGGGCTTAAGTACTTGCCGCGTCGCGGCTCTTGCACATACGGGTTCGAACCACTGAGATCTGGTCTGGCAAGAAATTTTTTTTGTCATCATGGTTTATATATATATATATATAGAGAGAGAGAGAGAGAGTATGAAACAAATGCATGCGGAATATGCAGACGGGGTTATGAATGTCTTCAGCGCTGACGCGCAAAGCCTGCACATGCGAAAATAGGTTGTAACCTGCGGGTAGATATATATATATATATATATATATATATATATATATATATATATATATATATCTATATCTACCCGCGGGGTTACATTATATGATGTGTTTAAGTTGAGGTTCTGAAATCCTTTGATCATTGACACAATCTTCACGTGACCACATGTATTCGTTCCACTCTTACCCAATCAGCGCAGGCACTAGTCGCAATTTCAACAGGGTGCGTAGTTAAGGTCTTCGGTTTGGCGTTCTATATTTTTGAAAAGTCGGGCGCTATTCGTATACGCGGTAATCCGGGAGGAATCAGGTTTTTAAGGAGTCATTAAAAAATTCGGGTATTGACGGAGTTATATTTAGAAAATATCAACAATTTAAAAATGAAATTTCACTGCTGCTGCACTGTCGGCCTCAGGGCGAGATTGTTTTTTGTTACACTAAGAAAAGTTATGCATTGCACAGATAATACACCAGAAACCGTGTTCGAGTCCTCGCGTGATATCCTATGTTTTTAGCAGATTAGTGATCGAAAGACGGCTATCGGCTCTCACTTTTAAGCATTTCTTACCCCCACCGCACTCCCCATCTACCGTTTCTCACCACAAATGACCTGAAGTCCAGGTGTCGAGGGAGCAATTAAAACACTTTAGCAAAGAAGAAATTAGACACTTCTCTTGAAGTAAGCGCAGGTTCTTTCATAGCCTAAAACATTGTAGGCGCGATATTCATTAGCTTGCGGCGCATGCCTAACAAATCCCACTTGTTCAGTAATTAGCTTCCATGGACTTGTTTCGAGTCTGCGAATTACCGAGTCCCCTGGAGAAAAGCTTACCGGAGAAAAAGCTCTACAAAACCGGCGGATGCAGAGAAAAGCTCGCCGGCTTCATTGAGTGTATGCGGAGAAAGCTCTTCAATTTTTTCTTCTGCTTTTCATATGAGAGCCCCATTGGATCACGCATACTTATATATATCAAGCTATTATAATTTAAAAATTCCTCAAAACATAAAAAAAAATT